>JAFIRS010002757.1:0-184465 GCA_018342105.1 Gonioctena quinquepunctata | reverse complement strand
CGGTGATGTAAAAAAATAATTAAATTAAATTTTTTTTTGGGTGCATTCTGAACAAATTTGAGGGCATTTTCCATGTAGAAATGAAAATGGAACAAAAAACGTTTACCTAAATTTTTTTGCCCACCGGTGAGTAAAAAAAAAGTTTTTTTGGGTGCATTCTTTATTTGATGTGCGTTTCCCATTTAGAATGAAAAAGAGGGAACGAAAAGCTTTTTGCTCAAAATTTGTCCTACCGTCGGTGATGTCGAAAATAATTAAATTCGAATTTTGGGTGCTATCTCTGAAAATTTATTTGATGTGTCATGAATTTCTCCCATGTAGAATGAAAAAAGATGGAACAAACGAGTTTCAGCCTAAAACCATTTGTCCTCCGTCGGTGATGTCGAAAATAATTAAATTGAATTTTGGGTGCTATTTCTTTACTATTTGATTTCATGAATTTCTCCATGTGAATGATAAAAGATGGAACGAAAAGCGTTCAACCTAAATTCATTTTTCCTACGCGGTGATGTCGAAAATAATTAAATTCAATTTTTTGGGTGCTATCTCTGTAACTATTTGATGTGTCATGAATTTCTCCATGTAGAAGATGAAAGATGGAACGGAAAAGCGTTTCTGGCCTCAAATTTATTTGTCCACTGGGTTATGTCGAAAAAAATTTAAATTCAATTTTTTGGGTGCATCCTGTAACTATTTGATGTGTCATGTTTCCCATGTAGAATGATAGAAGATGGAACAGAAGGGTTTCTAACCTCAAATTTATTTTCCCCGCGGTGATGTCGAAAATTTTCAATTTTTTTTTTTTGGGTGCTATCTCGTAACCATTTGATGTGTCAATTTCTCCATGTAGAATGATAAGATGGAACGAGAAAGCAGTTTCTGGCCTCAAATTTATTTGTCCTACCGTCGGTGATGTCGAAAATAATTAAATTCATTTTTTTGGGGCTATCTCGTAACTTTTGGTGTATGAATTTCTCCATGGGAATGATGAAGATGGAACAAAAAAAGCAGTTTCTAGCCTCAAATTCATTTGTCCTACCGTCGGTGACATCGAAAAAATTTAATTCGAATTTTTTGGGTGCTATCCCTTTTTTTTAATTTGATGTGTCATGAATTTTCCATGTAGAATGATATCCAAATTTTTTGAACTACCATCGGGGCGCAAAAAAATTAGGAGGAAAATTTTTTGGGCATGTTAGTTTTTTTGGTTGAAGCTTTTTTGCCTGGATATTATCTTCGGTAAGTAGGTGCTTAGGAATTATACAATTTTTTTTTTTTGCTGTGTTGAATTGTTTTTTTCGAATGGGCAATTATTAATATATTACACGGCAAGTTTAAACGTGGTTTATGGCTCCATGTCATATTTGAACATGTTAAAAAAAGATTTAATACGTCTTCAATATTGCATCATGGTCACACGCCGTTGAATATTCATTTTTCTAATCCTTTATGTAATATCTTAAACAACTCGAACATGTCTTGCAGTCTTTCTCATTGAATGATAGACCACAATAGAAACGTTCTGGAAACATCATCTGATGATGATATAAAAAATTTCTTTTAAATAGTTTCTATACTCTTTAATATCAACATTGTTCATGAGCGAATTCCCTTTTTGCAATATTTTCCAGAAAGTACGTAACAAAAAAACCCCCAGCTGTAACCATCTGCTGCCTGTCGTGTTTAATCAATTTCGTTTTCCACTCAATGTTTTCTATAGATTTTCATAAATGAGTTAAAAAATTAGATATTTAAAAAAACTTCGTCAAAGCTCGGTTTCTTTGGAGGTACTACCGGTTGATTCAAAAAAGAAATATCCATTTGATAAATACCAAAACCAAACAAAAGTGATGTAATTTCGGTTTTGGGTTTTTTAATCTGAAAATTTTTTCAAAATTGGAAAAACTATTATATCCTTTTCGTTTGAAACTGTCTATAGAACAATGATGATTTTAGAAAAAGGAATATTTCTTGAGCCAAGATACAGTTGACGACTTGATAATTATTGGTATTGAAAATGTTTGAACATATGTCTACGACAACAGTCATCCATTCCTCTGATGATAAAATTGCCCAAAAACATTCGAAGTCACTTCTTTTATTATACAATCGAGATCGTTATAGTGCGATATAGGTATGTTTTTGATATTTTTTAATAACGTCGAAATTAGTCCACGGAAAAATTTTCAATCTTTTCAGTTTTCCATTTAATTCCATAAGCTCAATTTCTGCTCCCGTAAATACGGTAGAAGTAATAATTAAAAGTCTTATTTGATCGACAGCATATTCCGGTGATGTCATCTCTTTTCGATTCTTTCGATTTTGCCTTTGGGATATATATTATGAAGTCACACCATGATCTATTTGTGATGTGGAGCCTTTTAACCGGAAAAATATGGATGATTTTGTTTCAACTCGCCACTATCTTTATCACAATATGGTATCAAATTATCCCGAGCGATGTGGTTCGTTATATCTGATTGTATAGGGACATTTCATCTCAATGAGACCTTTATCTTCCAAAGGGCCATGGGTTTATGCACCCAAATATTGTTGCTGGTGTGAATTTGCAACCTGATTTTTTCACCTTGATATTTCGAAATTATATTTTATCGCGGGGTCTTCATTTATTATACCATGGTTAATGGAAGCTACATTAATAGGGCGGTTCGAAATACCCTTTTGGGTACAATCGGATCGAACTTCTCCCCCCCCATTATTTTCCCAAAGATGGATGCTGAAAAACGTATTTTTCTCTCATCTTTCAAAGTGCCTTTCTCTCTGGGGGTTCGGGTCAATTTTTTTAATGTCAAATAGTTCATCTAAGGTTTTGCAAAAAATTATTTTCGAAAAACCTCTCCTTTCACGCGAATTCTAAAATTGTCCTGTTTGGTTATTCCACCAAAAATCAATTTTGCAAATATTTGCAATAAAATGAGCCTTCGAACGATTCCCATTTTATTTGCATTTGGTGAATCCATCCCATTACAAACTGTCCAAAAATATGCGGCCTCATCCGGAAACCTCCAAAATATGCAAAGGGTTCTGGGTATCTTTATGACGTCTGTAAGGACATTCTTTAAATTCTCTTCGGGGTGCGCAAAAAAATTTTTTAAGATTTATTTTTTTTTTTGCCAGACTTCTTGAGAAGCAAGATCTGAGTTGATTAATCGAGACATTGTTTTTCCATCGCGCTTCAATTTGGGAATTTTCAAATTAGCTTCTTTGCATATAAAAGTGTATACTTCCTCAGTTTCCTCACTACGCGACTGCATTTCTGGGACATATTCTTATCCATCAGTATATTCTTCCAATACTCCAAACCATCTCTCAGCTGGAGCATTGCTGAGCCTTTCTGAATTTATGAGCATCAAACCGCTCCATAATGAGACGAAAGGAATATATTTTCAGGACTACGCAAAGAACGATGATTATAGTAAGGATTCTCTTCAAATTATTATCATCCTTAAATGGCGACTTTCAGAAATTTCACGAAAAAATTTACTTGATTCGTACAAAGTATGTTCTTCCGCAGCGGGTATAATATCAACTTTCTGGTCTTAGTTGATGAGGGTTTGTGGTTAATGATTACATCATTGCAACAAACGACAAGTAAAGTTAACTTTCCTCATTTCAGCAGTTCTCGTTTTTGAATTGAGAACTACATGAAAATGAGTAAACCATTCGAAGTGTGATGTAAGACCCGGGGTGTTCTTATTGAAAGACCACACTGTCCACCTTTTTTATAAATACTGAGTGTTATCTGTCTATTGACCAATAACGGAACAATTTCCCAGAGCGGCTTGAGATCTTGTTTCTCCCAGTATGTAATGAAGCGAGGGAACTTAATTTGACAGTACAAAGACCAATCTCAAATCGTTTCGAAATAATAATACAATTAGGACTTGTAATAATATATATATATATGTATTTTCTAAAATATAAAACAACTATTGATACACCTGCATAATTTACTGAGAAAATGTATAGAAAGGTCAAAATGAGATTGAATAAACAATAATCTAAAATGAGAAACAAATATTGGTTTACAATTAAAATAACTGTTCTTCAGTTATTTTAAACAATTGATAATATTTTACTTTTGTTGAATCAATAATTTCTTTCTACTATGAAATCAATAATGAAATATTTTCTTATTACACTATACATATACCTTGCCAAATAAACAATTTGATTTCTTACCGTCCACTGAAGTGATGCTAATATTTAAATTAAGACTTAAATTATTCAGTTTTATTTCCAATTAATATTAGCGTACACTTGTTAATATGATTATTTAGCTTCTTGATAAATATTAATTCCTTTCATTTAGTTATATGAGATGATTTCTGATGAGTTACACTTTCACAATGATTCTGCATATGGTTATTAATTTGCTCTTCAGATAAACTCTACTGAGTCTACGCATTTCGCGTGGGAAGATGAGACTTCATCTTCGCTAATTGAAATTAAACTTTACTTTTATTTGCTTCATAATGAAGCTGAACTAATTGGTACTGACTGACTAAGATCGACGACTGGATTCTGAATGAAGAGAGGAGAGTGTGGAAGCTCTAGTAGGAGAATCTTATATATATAAGTTTTGGTATTCAAACGATGCCGCCCTAATAAAATTATAATTAATGAGTCGGTGAGTACCCCGTTTGAGTTGACACGCCGCCGTGATATATCACCAAGCCTATTACCGCTTCAAAAGACCGCGGGTTATTCATCTGTCCCGGCGTACTATTTGTTAGGAAGTCTGAACATATGTGTTGAATTTCGATTGATGTGCCGACACAATTAATAGAGGAAGTATTCGACTTTATGAAGTTGTCATATAAATTTTACTATTAATGCGACCGTTTTTTATTTCGAACGAAAATTGATTTATTTTATTGGCATTCTTCAGTTTCAGTTTACATATGGCTATATTTAAAATGCTTGATAAGGTGCTCACAACACACCTCCTTTTCCCCATTTAAAAGGTATTAATTCTAATTGATACCTTTTTCATGACCTAATATCTTGGGTAGATGAGTGGTATTGGATCTCAACTTGGTTATGGCTCTGACAATTGTTTTAATACCATGAGCAAACTAAATAAATTTTACTATTAATACCTATGATAACATATGACCTTTACCTTATTCAATCATGCACCTAATATTACATACATGGTCAAAATATCCCTACTTATATAATTACTATTCTAACATACTAATTTTAACATGCAAATCTTTATATAATTCTCAATAAAGATCCTTTCAAGTCAGTGTCTTCTGAGACGGTGCTTTGGCTTCAATGAACCACCCTGTAGATATGACCTGTCCTCACCTGCTGTGATAGAGACTGTCTGTGGTCTGGCGAAATCAGGTTGAAATTCTCCAACACCTTATGTCTGCTCTTCGACTAGGGATGTGGTAAAACAACATCTGTGAACCATATGACTTAGTTCCCTCAGTCTGCAGTGAAGTAAACGGCCTTGTCGTTAGTTTTTCGAACCACCCTTCGTGTAGAGGACGTGTTTGACGGTAATTATCGACTTCTCTCTATGATGCAAAATGTCACCTGACATTTTGTTTAAAAGTTCAGTGAGTGGTAGTTTCTAAGGTTCTTCCGTGTTAAAGTGATGGTTCAACCTTCTATTTAGTTGATAATTTGTGCACCCTTGCACTTACAATGAAGACTTCCTGGGGGTCCCTAACCTGCACTCTGACTATGGGCTTGGATTATCCATTCACCCTTTGTGTATTGTGAACTTAATTGGATTAAAAGTTCAAACTCTCCATGGCGATACGATGCTCAGTAATTAACTATTGGGTGAGAAGCTGATAATCATTAATTTGAACCAGATATGTTAAAAATCCATATTATATTATCCGTAATTGTTAACGATAATTTTAAAATGTTCTTATCATCACCGATATTTTTCGCACATGTTTACGTTTTTAATGTTATTTCCTTAGTCATTATCAAGGTAACACTTTTAATACATGCTAAAATCTCTTCTCGGTAAGAAATTATAACCGTTTACATCAATACTTCATTAATCTATAAAGTCCTTCCAATTTTCAGGAAATACCAATTTTCTCTTACTGTCTGCTATCAAAGTGTTCTCATGTGAATAACCGACACTAGATAATTTCTGTCTCATTCCTTGACGATATTTCCAACGGGACGGTACGTTATGGTTCAGGTAGAAAGTCCCATCAATATTTATTTCGCGTTAATTTACAGGGAGTTTCAATTTCTTTGACTACACGTTTCGATACGTGCTTGTGTATACTTGGCAGATTTCATGATTTCCAATTATTTATCTATACTGGCTTACTATACTATTTGATCTCAACTGTGTTTAAAATATTGACAATATTATTACTCATAGTGCATTATTTTGAACTTTTGAAAATTACTTATTTTGACTTTTTGCTTTGGAATAAATCCATGGAAACTCTCTTTACTGTACCACGTGTTCTAGTCTGATAACTATAGTTTATCTCCGAATACTTTTCCTTCATCTTCTGTTGGATTCAGAGTTGATTTCTATCTTCTAGTGTTTTAGGTTTTCCAGGGTCTTTTCTTGATCTTTCTCATCGGTTTTCCTTTATTTCCTCTTGAGTTCCTGCTTGCAATTATTCTTTTCGTCCTGAAGTTCTATTCTTCTAATCCTTTCTCCTTCTCATATTCTAACTATTCTCTCTAGGTTCCCTACACTCAGTGGAAAATTTCTACTTATTTCTGATTTGAATTGGCGAATTTCTCTCTTGCTATACCACTTTCATTCCTTTTGATATCTTTCAACAAATTATTCTCTTGAAAAGAATTGATCGGTTTTCCGTGGCATACTACCGTATTATTAAGGTTTGGATTGCCACCCCTAGGTGGAAATAACCTTTCCTATATACAGGACGCTCTGGATTTAACGTTACTCATCCTTACTTTCTAAAATAATTTCCTGCCTATTTTCTGGTTGCGGAGATTTTTCTTCTCTCTGATTAACTTTCAGTCGATTCTATGTGTTCAATCCTGTTTTCCATTTGTGGGATTTCTGATTTTCAAGCGATGACTTCTTAAATTAGATTTTCCTCTTGACTGGCTATGGTTTCGATGATTTTTTATATCTTTAACTACTTCCTTATTTTCTTCGGTATTTTCTTCAAATCTCGTACCATAACACTTTTTTTCGATGTTGAAAATTCATTATTGGCTATTTTCTTTAATTCTAAATTTTTTCCAATTCATGTTACTCCTTGCTTTAACTATGCATATATTCAATAATCTGGGCAATTCTTATCCTGGAGGGAATAAAATTCACCCTTTTGATTTTTGGTCTACTGCGAAAGTACTTTCTTTGGCGACTATCATTCCGAGGTTCTTGCATTTTCCAACGTCCTGGAGGGTAGAATATCTCTCTTGGTGATTCATATCTACCTTTTAGACTGTCTTTCAACGATTTCCTATGGGCTACAACGATCTTCTTCCCTAAATTCCTGATGCGTTAGCTTCAGCAATTCCGATACTTCCTGTATATGGTTTGCCTACCTTCCTGAATATTTTCATTATCAAAAACTTTATACCTATCCGTATATCTTTTTCCATTTTCCGAACATAATTTCCTTCATTCCCGCTGTGGTCTGTCATTGGCAATTTTCCGTTCCATCTCTCTGTTTCGTTAGGCAAGAAATGTTCGTTCTTTTGACGAATAAATTTCTACTTTTAGACTGTCACTTTCGAATGGCGTACTATTCATGATGGTCGTTCTCCAGATCATGGGGTTTTTTCCCCTTGTTCTGGTTGAAAAAGTGTCATTCTTGAATGATCTGGCTCTTTCACTACGACTATACTTTTTAACTTTCCGGCTGTCTCGTTTTGACTATCCTTCCAGTGTACAGGGCGTTTCGGTTTTTTAATACCTTTTTGATTTTAATGGATTTTTTCAATATCCACCTTTGGCAATTTTCTATCTTCGCGATTTTCTCTAGTTTAATGAATGATGTCACTGTCAAATCATCATCATATTTGGCTTGTTTAATCGATAACCTCTGTTATCTTCTTTCCTAGACGATTTTCCATACTTTTCCGTTGAATCGACTTCTTCGAAACCTAGTGTCTCAAACACTTCACTATTTTCAGACATTTCCATTTGATTCGAGCCGGCTGGACTCATTTCATGGCGTGAAAATCCATTTTTGATTACTCGGCAATTCGTTTTGGGCGTGCCTCCTTGAGAATTAGCTTTTCGTCAAAGTTAATTCAATCCACTGTTTTATCATTTTGGTCATGTTTCAAACCTTTTTTCCCATTTCTTCCAAACTTTTAGCCAATTATTATGTTCGTTATCTAAATTAATACCGTTCTTCTGTTCTCACCTTCACCGTAGGTTAGTACATTCTTTTCTTTTCTTTTTTCTATTCAAATTCCTGTTATATCCGGACATTTTTCCATACTTTCTCGGACTATTTCCATTCGCGTAACTATTTCCTGTTTGTCTTCTGTCAATTACTCCCAAAATTCTGATATCGGTTTCTATTTGATTGATTGATAAATCTACGTCCTTGTTCGTTCATTCTTCCCTGAGTTCGAAATCTATTTTCCATTGAATAGTTAGAAAACCTTTTTTTTTGGTTTCTTTATTTTTCCAAATTTTCTAAATCTGTTTCCACATAGTCGGAAAACCATGGTCTGATTCACTAATATCTCATTTCGAAAGCTATTTCTATTTGGACATCTATATGAGGTGACCAAATTCTTCGCAATGATAACATACACAATTTTTCTTCTTACAATTTGATTCTTCATGACCCTTACGATTGCAATGTGTACACACTATTTTATTCATATTGAAATTTCTAAAATTCATATTAGTTTGAGCTGTTAGTGTCTCATTAATTCTTTCCTTCTCTGCTAATTGTATGGCTTTTTAAACTGACAGGACTGGCAGATAAAACTTTTTCCTTACAGGATCTATCAATCCAATACAAAATTGCACAAGCGTATCTTGTTCAAATTTTTGCTTTAATACATCATCAACCCTATTAATTCCTGTAAATTTTCGTAATTTCGCTGCGGATGCTCTCAATCTTATGGAAAAATTCCTTACTGATTCACTATTTTCGATAACAATTCAAAATTTTTTTCTTCTTCTCCAGGTAATTTCAATCTGCTAAACTGCTGCAATAATTCCTTTTAAATTCAGGCCAATTTATTGTATTTTTTAATTTGTCATCTGTATCTATAAAATTCAGGGATTCCTGTCAATTTTTAATCTAACTATGGAACTTATTTGACTGTCTGTCCATCTTGCTACAGCTGCCAAACACTCAATTTCACGAACAAAATCTTTGATATCTGCTGTACCATTAAAAGAAGGTAAATTATCCATACTGATAGTAATGGTAGGTTCATAGGTAATCCTACCAGTCCACGGCACTGTTGTCGGAGTTTCCATGATTTAACAATTTTAATAAAAATCCCCATTGAATAAAAAAAAATTTTTCTTTTCCGAATACTTTCTGAGATCAGCCTTGTATAAACGCTATATATGTTTTGATTTTCCACTCGTCAAACTCTCTGTACTGATATTACTTTCTAAATGCTTTTCGTATTATTTTTTTCCAATTTTTCAATACTTTTCTGACCTTATTTGTTACCAAAGGTTTATCTTTTGCTGAATATTTCTACAATTTCATTCCTTTTAGCATTCCACAAACAATATTAAAAATTATTCTATATTTGCAATTATACTTTTCCAGATGAATTTTTACGAGAAAAACAAAATTTTTATTTTTATTTTCTATATTTTCATTCTTATTTGAATCGAGGAAATTTGAGTTTGACATCTTTTACGAAAATCAACATATAAACGTTATTTTCCTGTAAATACACCCTCGACACCTGACACCATTGATGTAAGACGTACAGGGTGTTCTTATTGAAAGACCACACCTGTCCACCTTTTGTTATAACATACTGAGTGTTATCTGTCTATTGACCAATAACGGAACAATTTCCCAGAGCGGCTTGAGATCTTGTTTCTCCCAGTATGTAATGAAGCGAGGGAACTTAATTTGACAGTACAAAGACCAATCTCAAATCGTTTCGAAATAATAATACAATTAGGACTTGTAATAATATATATATATGTATTTTCTAAAATATAAAAACAACTATTGATACACCTGGTATAATTTACTGAAAAATGTATAGAAAGTCAAAATGAGATTGAATAAACAATAATTTCTTCTACTATGAAATCAATAATGAAATATTTTCTTATTACACTATACATATATACCTTGCCAAATAAACAATTTGATTTCTTACCGTCCACTGAAGTGATGCACAATATTTAAATTAAGACTTAAATTATTCAGTTTTATTTCCAATTAATATTACGCGTACACTTGTTGCAATATGATTATTTAGCTTCTTGATAAATATTAATTCCTTTCATTTAGTTATTACTGAGATGATTTCTGATGAGTTACACTTTCACAATGATTCTGCATATGGTTGATTAATTTGCTACTTCAGATAAACTCTACTGAGTCTACGCTTATTTCGCGTAGGAAGATGAGACTTCATCTTCGCTAATTGAAATTAAACTTTACTTTTATTTGCTTCATAATGAAGCTGAACTAGCTTGGTACTGACTGACTAGATCGACGACTGGATTCTGAAATGAAGAGGGAGAGTGTAGAGAGCTCTAGTAGGAGAATCTTATATATATATAGTTTTGGTATTCAAACGATGCCGCCCTAATAAAATTATAATTAATGAGTCGGTGAGTACCCCGTTTGAGTTGACACGCCGCCGTGATATATCCAAGCTATTACCGCTTCAAAAAGACCGCGGGTTATTCATCTGTCCCGGCGTACTATTTGTTAGGAATGTCTGAACATATGGTTGGAATTTCGATTGATGTGCCGACACAATTAATAGAGGAAGTATTCGACTTTATGAGTTGTCATATAAATTTTACTATTAATGCGACCGTTTTTTATTTCGAACGAAAATTGATTTATTTTATTGGCATTCTTCAGTTTCAGTTTACATATGGCTATATTTAAAATACTTGATAAGGAGTGCTCACAACAAGTGAGTCCCATGTTTTCAGATTTATGGCAGCTGCTAAACTTTCACGAACGGATTGTTTCGATTCAGGTGTAGTAAAATGAATGTTTATATCCTGGCATATGATTTTAAACATATGAAAACAGCAAATCTGTATTTTCATTTTCTTTTCCGGAAATGCTCTCGAGTGAACCAAACAATCGAAAGTGAGGTTTATATAATCTCTCAACTCCATTCCATTCCATGCAATGGAAGTGGCATTCAATAGTGCTAAACTGAAATCCATGACAACGTACTTAAAAATTGGCCATTTTTTTTGAGTTGACAAACAATAGGATCTAAATTTGAGTTGCCAGGCTCCAATATTTCCAGCATCGTGTTCATTTGTTATCATTTCCAATATTGGACATAATCGCTGAGTGGTAGGTACCTGAATTACACCATTGTAATAATACACTTTTTTTCCTGCCCCCTCAGGTCTTCGAATAACAGAACCGGTTGCATCAAGATGCAGAACTGATATTTCAAGAGTGTTCACCAGATACTGTTGCTCTTGGCTATATATATATAAATGGAGAGGAGCTCCAAGAAACTGTATGTATTCCGGATGATCCTTTCTCATGAGAAGTAAATCAATTATGTCGTCAGTATGGCGATCACTCCTAGCCAAAATTTCTGAACGTGCCTTTCTGGAAACATCATCTGATCTTACAGACCCCAAATTATTCGTTTCAACTGATAAATGACTCAATGCTAAAACATCATTCTGACGTTGTTCCAATGGTTTACATGAGAGCAATTTATTCTTCACCATTTTTCGCTCAATTCCTCTCAACTGATGTGATAATTTTCCTACATGATTGAAATCTCTGGAGGTACTGAACACATCCACAGCATATGAATGATCGATATCAGATATATGTATAGATAAAATGAATCTTTTACATATATGAGCACAATATGCATACAATTTGAGTGAATTTGTTTTTTTCAAATATCGACTATGTTTAAAGTAAAGCACACAAGTTATTGACGGATTTTATTTTTTATTCAAAACGAATGCATATCTGCCTCTGATTACTTTTTTTATTGTCATGATATACTGCGAAACTCTTGTTTGGTTAAATCAAATGTACCTCTCTTATGTACAATCATTATATGATTTTCTCTCTATTTTCATTGTTCATATTTCGAGTACCGAGGGTAGTAATCCATCAAAATGTTTTGATTCCAATGCAATGTTTTCCTGGTGAATTGCATTAATTTCAACCGGAATGAACTCTTCATCCGGACTGACCTCGAGTGGGCAGCAATATTTTCTATTCCAGTTATTTCCACCGGTGGATTAGTGTTAGTTTCATCACGCCTGGTATCCTCCAAATCTGGATTGACACTTGAATTATTCTTTTATTTTTTTCAGTTTCACTCCCACTGAAAGCTATCATCATTTTCCTCCATAATATCTGATGTTGAATTAGGAATATTGATATATCAAACTCAGATACTATAATGGCATTTTTTGGAGAAGATGTCCTCATGTTTATCGCATTACTGAATCGTTCTCGCCAACAAGCATACAACCATAATATGATTTATCATCAGCGTCATCTTCTGGCATATCCACAGGAAGATTAAATTGGTCGTTCAATCATTTACATGTTCATTTCAATATTAATCTGCGATAAGCTAAATTGAACATCTCCTCATCCTTGCAAGACGCGTAATCTGTTATTTCCATGAAATGTCTCATAGAAAACATAAATAACTTCTTTCTATTCCTCAAATTGTTCTTATAATGTAGAGATGTGGCAGAGTTGGGAATAAATCAGGTCTTCAGAAAAATAGGAATCATTCAATCGATTTATAGAGATTCTATTTTTTTAGAAATTCAGAATATTTTCCACCGTACTATTACTTTCATCCAATTTTTTTTTGTTGAACGATGAACAACATTCGACTCCTTTATGTGAGTGTTGAATATTTTTGAAAATATATCCCAGTGTTTCTCAGAAGAACATTCAAAATGCTTCTTCGAAAATTATGGAGTGCTAGATGAAAACAAAAATTTTGATGACTCTTCTATCACAACATGTGTGATTTTGATGTTCTTGTAAAAATGCCGAGACAAGTTTGGGTAATTGTTTCTTAAAAAATCTGCCAAGTCATTCACTGGAAATTTAACTTTTCACCATTTTCTCTCAACTCTAAATCGGTTATTGGAAGAATTCACAGGAACTAAGAATGAAAATTGAAATCGTGCGAATAAATTGATAGATGGGTGGTGGATGGATGGCTCAAATATTTAAATAAACAATATCGAAATAAAAACTGAAAGGAATTCTTGCTGAAAAAATGAGAAATCAGAAAAAGTTGGTGATACCCAATACAGAACTAAAGAAACAAAACAAGCTATAAATAACTGAAAACAATATTCAAACCAATATTTATGAATCACACGAAAATTTCCGAATGGAAGAAAGTTTTCCAAATACTCTGAATAGTGATCCTCAAATGTAAAGTTCAGAGGGTCAAGCCACTGTCGATATACTATTATAAGCGGAGAGAGTCGTATAAACGGCAAACGGCCAGAGAAGTGTAGACGATCTATAAGGTAAACTTTAAATTTAAAACTGCATACATGATCATATTATCTAAAGTATTTTGCTCGTGAACAAAATTGCAAGGCACAAAAATGTTTATTTTACGGGATTCTACCGATATGTTGTAAAAAAATTGATATTTTTTCGATCAGAAAAAAAATCATGAATTACACGAAAATGATTGAAATGAAGTGTGTTCGTAGTTTTTTATATCGATTCAGACATTTAAGCATTATTGGCGAATCGACTTCAACGAAAAAATAACGGAATTCAATAATTATCGGAGTCCACGAAGTGGAAACAATTAATGCAACATGGACAACAGATTTGAGAGTGGGAACTGACATTTCAATCTATCATTCTTTATGAATTTGAGGCCAGAAACTGCTTTTTCGTTACATTTTCTATTATTCTACATGGAGAAATTCATGACACATCAAATAGTAACAGAGGTAGCACCCAAAAAAATCGAATTTAAATATTTTCGACATCACCGACGGTAGGACAAATGAATTTGAGGCCAGAAACTGCTTTCTCGTTCCATCTTCTATCATTCTACATGGAGAAATTCATGACACATCAAATAGTTACAGAGATAGCACCCAAAAAATTCGAATTTAATTATTTTCGACATCACCGACGGTAGGACAAATAAATTTGAGGCCAGAAACTGCTTTCTCGTTCCATCTTCTATCATTCTACATGGAGAAATTCATGACACATCAAATAGTTACAGAGATAGCACCCAAAAAATTCGAATTTAATCATTTTCGACATCACCGACGGTAGGACAAATGAATTTGAGGCCAGAAACTGCTTTTCGTTCCATCTTATATCATTCTACATGGATAAATTCATGACACATCCAATAGTAACAGAGATAGCACCCAAAAAATTCGAATTTAATTATTTTCGACATCACCGACGGTAGGACAAATAAATTTGAGGCCAGAAACTGCTTTCTCGTTCCATCTTCTATCATTCTACATGGAGAAATTCATGACACATCAAATAGTTACAGAGATAGCACCAAAAAATTTGAATTTAATTATTTTTGACATCACCGACGGTAGGACAAATGAATTTTAGGCTGGAAACTGCTTTTTCGTTCCATTTTTATCATTCTACATGGAGAAATTCATGACACATCAAATAGTTACAGAGATAGCACCCAAAAAATTCGAATTTAATCATTTTCGACATCACCGACGGTAGGACAAATAAATTTGAGGCCAGACACTGCTTTTCCGTTCCATCTTTCATCATTCTACATGGAGAAATTCATGACACATCAAATAGTTACAGAGATAGCACCCAAAAAATTCGAATTTAATTATTTTCGACATCACCGACGGTAGGACAAATGAATTTGAGACTAGAAACTGCTGTTTCGTTCCATCTTTTATCATTCTAAATGGAGAAATTCATGACACATCGAATAGTAATAGACATAGCACCCAAAAAATTCGAATTTAATTATTTTTGACATCACCGACGGTAGGACAAATGAATTTGAGGCCAGACACTGCTTTTTCTTTCCATTTTCTATCATTCTACATGGATAAATTCATGACACATAACAGAGATAGCACCCAAAAAATTCGAATTTAATTATTTTCGACATCACCGACGGTAGGACAAATGAATTTGAGCCAGAAACTGCTTTTCGTTCCATTTCCATCATTCTACATAGAAACATTCATGACACAACATGTAATTACTACTTACTATAATAATACCCACACAATCAAAATTCATCGAGGGGGTGATAAATGAATCATGGACCAGGAAACATGAATGAAACGCATAGTAGAAATCTGGCAACAACGCACATTATTTCTCGGCCATCCCGAGTTCGACAGTCTCTACGTCAGAAACCGTGGATGGAAAAGTGTGGATAACTTCACATTAATAGAAAAGAAAGGTTGTAAACTCGATCTTTTCGAAAGTGTAAAAATAAATAAATACAAAGAGTCCCAATATTTGCTTAGTGACCAGAATGATTTAAATAACACTCCTTTCATCTGATGTTTTGTTACTGATTGTAGTTACTTAAAAGTTGGTTTCGACTTTTATAAAGTCACCTTCAGGGCAATGAAGCGCAGGTTATTTGTCGGTAAAAACACTCAAATAATATGTTGGCTCGCCTAAGGACTAATTCATTTTCAACCAGTTATATGAATTTGAAATTGCACTTGCATAATTACACCATTAATTGAGGCTCTAATCCTCAAATGTTTCATCCGAAATTAATATTCGTGTATCGTCAGCTATGCTATGCCTCTGTATCAAATTTTCCAAGTTTTCAAAATATCTTTCAATATTTGTTTTCTTGGATGGTGATGCATCGTTCAGGTTTTTCCGAACTAAGCTACGAATCAATCTTTACTCGTAATTTGTTGTTTTCAGATTGTTAAATTTGACGTATTCATAACATATTTTATGAAAAAGTCGGTTCTGAAGTAAAAGCAATCACATATAATTTGGAAACAGGCGTATCTAGTAGGGCTATCCCTCTCCAGACCCCTCGAAGTATGCATATTTTCCAATATAATTTTGTAGAAAATGTGCCCCTTTCTAAGGGTAGGGGCTGAAATCTAAATACGCCCCTGTGTATATTCAAATGAAGGAGGGAAGCAGTACATTTCAGATTTTAATTATATCGATAATGGTTAGATTTACATAAGGACGTCTTCGTGTAGAGTGTGTGAAACACGTTTTTTGTGAAAAACGGCGGCTCGTTTCTGAGCTGCCCATGGTCGAATCCTTAGACCTTGACTTCTTTTGATTCCCACATCCTTTAGGGACTATTTTACATCGTCTCGATCAGTTAAAGATTCATAAAAAGATTTAAATTAATAACCCGGTTAGGTTTACGATCTTTCATGAAGGCTGATTATTTTTTCATCATTAAAACTAATATTTGATGTTCCGTTATTGACGGAGGAAGTATGTCATATATGTTCAAATTAGTAAATTATGGCGAGGAAACGAATCAAAAACTAAAGCGGAAAATAAAATCAATAATTGAATTGATTAATTTTAACTTTCGATAATAAAGTAAATAATTATCATCAATTAATATAAAGAATTGGGCGTTACCCTGTCAAATTAAACAATTCGTCCTAGCTAGAAAAAAGCCTAAATGCGTGACATTCATGGTCAATCACTGAAGTGTGTACTATCAAATAAAATCATCAATATCACGATCACTTTTCTGTTCTAAAATAGTCTAGACGAGAAGTGAGTTTCCTGCAAAAAAAGTCTACTATAAATATGAGCGATGACTCATTCGATTCGGGATGTCATTCTGAGAAATTTATTTTTTGGCAACAGCTCAAAAACTATTGATGATAGAGCAAACTAAATAACCGATTCTGAAAAGGAGGAAATTTCCCATGAAAAAGTTCCTACTCCCGGAACTCTATCTCAATTATTTATATTTTTAATTCATCGTTGAATATAGGGCTCCGCGTGGGCGTTATGGCAGGAGTACATCATTCAATTCATTTTTTGTATACAATTAAATATAAATTAAAAAATTCAAAAAAACTATAGTATTATCTGATCTCTTGAAAGAATGTAATTTCGTTGGAAAAACAATTTTTCGTTGAGATTTGATAATGTGACGCTATTGTTAATTAAGTGTTTTTTTTTTGGAACCACCGATTTGATTAAAAACCGAATAATTGTTCACAGAATAACTCCATATTTTTTTGCTTCCTGGAGCACATTTAACATGTGTATTTAATAATATCACGCCATAAAATTGTTCAAAAGTTTATTATTTTATTAATTATAAATTTCTAAAGTTAACAAAATATGAGAAATTGTTTTTTTAATGATATTTCACCTTATTATCATTTTTATGTCTGACAAAGGCAACGTTTAAAAAAAATACGCTATTTGTTATTCAAAATATTTATACACAAATGGATTAGTTGAATATTTCTCAAAAAAAAATTCTACATTTGGTTGCTAAGAGTTTATAATGATTAAAAAAAAATAAAAAAATTCTAAACAATTTTTTTAATTTTTTGTAATAGCTTTTTTTTATTTTTTTTATTATTGAAATAATATATTGAGAATGTTTTTCTTTAAAATTCATAATTGGTTATTCTCTAGCAAATAAGTTTTTTTTAATAATAATGTAATTTTTTATTTACTTAACAATTAGTTATAAACAAACTTTCATTGGCATTATATTTTTTGAATGGTACAAAAAATAACAAAAACAACCATATACGACAAAGTGTTCGAAGAAATTCTATATAAGTTTGTTTATAACCAATGGTTAAGTAAATAAACAATTACATTATAAATAAATAAAAATATTATACATACAATATATGTATTTTATGAATTTTGTAGAAAAATTTTTTTATATATTATTTAAATGATGAAAAAATATTACAAATTATCTCAAAATTTGGACAAATTTAACAAACCATTTTTTTTCAGTTTATTTTTCATTTGTAAACCACAGTAATTCGTTGTAACATGGCATTATACACTCGTCATATAAGAGGTTAGATTACACCCTGTATATATTTGTTATGCATTACAATTATAATATTTCTCCTTCCTCTTCATAGTGTCTGATATATTAAAGTGATTCTGTGTTATTATTCTTGTTTGAAACTTTTAAACAACGAATTTCTACTCTCATCCATATCAGTTGTATTTCCACCTAACAAAATAGGATTTAATCAATTTTAAAACAATCTCTGACATATTTGAATATCACAACTACTGATTGTATTAATCAGATGTAATTCAAGGTTCGTCAAAGGATTAGCTATGATTTTTTTTTATCCATCGATATTTGATTCACTTTACTAACCTATAGTACAGGTGAGCTTACAGTGATCTCTCCTGATATGCTCATGTACCTACAGTGCGGTCCATAGGTATGGAATAAATTCATTTTTAGCATTTTTTTTTCTTTCATTCGTTATTATGTATTTGTTTAAAAAAACCTGAAACAGGTCTATTTCCATTGTCAATTTGACAATTTACAGTATGAAAATATTACCCCCTTCTTGCACCCCACTGAATTATGAGCACCCCCTCAAAAATTTTAAATTAGAAGGGGGGTCGTGTGGCACCTTGTTCGAAAGGGATTTTCATTCTCTGTTCAGCAATATTAAGTTTTTCAAATTTGGTGCAATCATAACTAAGAAAATTTATTTTGAAAATGTAATTTTTTTATAATTCTCATACAACAGGGGTTATGATTTGACTCTTCTCGATTACTTCTTATGGGGTCATTTAAAATCAAAAGTATATATTTCAATAGACCATACAATATTGCAGATTCAAAAGTTAGGGTAACGGAAGAAATTAACACAACCCCTGAGGTCTGTAATAAGAATACAAGTTATTTGTTGTAATAAAATACCCAGACTATTCAGTGAAGAGCGGTGTGGAGTTCTTTGGACCGCCTTGCTAGTTTCAAATTTTTTATGTTTCAAGCAAAGTTTTAGAAATTGTGAATTTGAATGGACGCCAGAATTTTTATTTAAACTAGGACAAAAATCCAAATTCCCTATTTAATAATGATTGCACATCAATTTACTTTCCTTCTGTAAATAACTACAACAATAAAACAAATACCAACTTATAACAATCTATTTACAAAATTTACATTTTCCAATTCCTTAACATTTGAATGCAAAATTTATTTTTAATTCCAATGTAAGAAAACTAATATTGTTTTGTTTGCTGAATATGTCGGTTTTTTCGATGTCGATGTACCTTGATTATATTTTCTTTGTCTAGCACTTAGCTAGACTTTACGAAGTGGTTTGGCTCGCAATCAGGGGGTACTTATAGCTGCTGGGCGACCGATCAGGTGAACACAAGTATCAGCTTCTGGTCCATCGAGTGTGTTCTCAGCGATTTAACATGAAAATTAATATTGTTTGTGTCAGAATTTGATATACAAAAATTCTACTTCTTGAAACTTGGAATATTTTCAATGCACTCCCCAACTCATTGTTGTTACAATTGAGTGTAATCTCATCAAGAGATTATTACTTAAAATCAATTGAGTATACAAATGAGTAATATTCAATACTGAAATTGAAGAATTATTTTTAATAATTCTTATTAATTAATAAAAATTGATCTTTGCTTTATATATGGAAAAGATGATTTTTTCTCCGATCTTGAGCAGCCAAGATAATTCGTTATCAAGAATTAAAAATCAGAATTTGGCACAATCAAGTTTGTTGAATTTGATTTACGAAAATGACTTCAATTTCAGCGATATTCAAGAAAGGTATATGAGAATAAATGTTTGACCAAAAAAAAAAAAAGAAAATTCCAAATTCCAAACTAAAGTCTTAATTTTATAAATGAACATATCAAAATAAAAAATATATATATATATATATATATATGATCACTTCAACCACATCAATATAACAGCTCGGTGATTTTTGTCACCAAATATGGAACCATACCAAAGATATATAAAAACTCATAATATATATATATATATATATATATTTCTCCAACTATATCATACCAAATACAGCGTAGGTGATATCATATATTTGTGAAACCCACATTAAACCTCAATAGAGCTTTGTCAGAACAAGCAATCCAACCTGATAAGACCGAACACCGATATTTCAATTCAATCGGACATACCACATGTGGCATTTCATAATTCTAACAAAATTCCTCAAAAATATATAGTGAACGACACTGCTATTTTTAGTCAGATTGACCTAAATAAATCTAATCACTGTTTTCTTAAACAAAATGCGTAGATAACTTCAGATACTTCCTTTGTGAAAAATTATCTGACGTTCTCTTGAAAATTATTTGAATGTGACATATTTAAAATATCTTTGGTCCAAACATAGTTCTCAATACGTACCTCCTTGACATCTACACTATTCACTGATTTGAAATCATATTCGCGGAGAAAGGAAAATGCTCTGATTTAATAAATTATTTCATATTCTACTCTTAATTAATGGCCGACGAGCTTCAGAAACAATATATCTTAATTGCCGAAAGATCAGAAAAAGGGACGAGAATCCCATGCACATCGCCTTAAATATCATCGTACTGTCAGATTCTTTGCGGCAGTTCTTCTTCCCTAGCCGTAATAATTGTTCCATTACCCACGGTTAGATGTCGCTAAAATTTTCAATAGTGAATGAATCTCGGGCATAGAGCATATCAATAAGAAATGTAACAGATATATCGTTACAGGTCCTACAAAATGTTGTACGAGAATTCCAAGATCGACTTGCTTATTGTCAAGAAGTGAATGGTGGTCATTTTGAACATTTAATTTAATTGTAAAATAAATTGAAAAATACTTCCTAAACATTATGTGACATATTTCCTTCATTCTACGTAAAGTATCAAAATTTTACATTTTCAAAATAAATTTTCTCAGTTATGATTGCACCAAATTTGAAAAACTTAATATTGCTGAAAGAGAATAAAAATCCCTTTCGAACAAGGTGTCACACGACCCCCCCTTCTCATTTAAAATTTTTGAGGGGGTGCAAGAAGGGAGTAATATTTTCATACTGTAAATTGTCAAATTGAAAATAGAAATCGACCTGTTTCAGGTTTTTTTTAACAAATACATAATAACGCTAAATATGAATTTATTCCATACCAATGGACCACACTGTATATAGTGACTTCATAATGACAAATCTAGTTGCAAAATCAGAAAAATTCAAAGATGTCTGTACATTTTTTGGTAGACTGTAGTTAACAGGGCACGACTTCGTTCTGATATTTCATGAAATCGAATGAAACCAGATTGCATGAATCTATCATTCTTCATTCATCATTTTTTTTATTTACTTGATATCATTCATAGATTTTTCTATCATACTGTGATACTTAAACCCTCGCTTTTGTTTATTATTCTTCAACTCTTGGCAATTTCGCTTCGAATTATATATTATAAATAGTGCCAGAGATTTCCACAGTTGATTTGCCAAATTATGATTTTTCTAGATCAGTACACACACACGCACAGAGTGAGGCCGTGACCCGAAAAACCTGGCCCAAATTCTGAGACTAACTTGGAAATTGATTGGTAGATGAGGTAAGAGTTTTAGAGAGAATATGAAACTCATGTTACAAATGAAAATATCCATTAATATAATCCGAAAAAGTAATCTAGAAAATAAGTAAAGGATAAAAAAATTCTCTTGAAAGTGATTTTTTATCCATTGAGATCAATTGATAATTGTCTTGTCGGAGTTAAATTTAACTCATAAGTACAGAGTAATATAATTCGAATATATTGTTTTTTTTTACAAAGAAACATTAGTTTGTTTTGAACAGTTTCCCTGAAAGTTTAATAGATTGCCTAAGATTGCGTCCAATGCTTTTACCGCAGATTTTCCTGACTTCTTTAGATAATGCTAGAATATGCCAAATAGTCATATCTCGAACCTTTCGAGAATATTCACATACGCCATCTGTCGATTCTTCGGTGAACATTGTGTGTCACTCTGCTTTTGAGGAATGTAGCACATCAACAAACAAAAGAAAGGTGAGTTTCCTGTAGACATTTTAACGTGGTGAAAAAGGTCACAATCTAACCTAATGTGGCTAACATAGCCAGCCAATTTGAATACAAGCCAATTATTTTGAATTTATACGCGGCCGATACTTGATGAAAATCCATAATTAAAGTAAACTAAAAACACTTCACTATGATTTTCACAAAAATTGGTTTACAAAACTCACGACACGTGTCAATTTTCCAGAAACCTTCATATACAGATATTACAATACATAGTTATATTTTATTAGTGTAGTGATGTGACAACTTTCAATACAATTTTAGGATTGTCAATTAAGAAAGAATAAATTTAAAAAAAGGAATTTCACTCATCCATACCAAAGTAGCCGCATATAATAGTATGATCCACAGACTAGTGAATGTTCCTCAGAAGATCATTTCAACAAGGAATTAAATATAATTAAACAAATTGCAACCAATAACGGATATAACTCAAGTTTAGTTGACAGCATTTTATCGAAAAAACTATAAAAAGGCAATTCAGAAAATTTATCCAACCGATTCAAATACAAAGTCAAATTTAAGGGTAATTACTTATTTCGGCAAACCTTCAGAGAATTTAATTTTTAAATTTAAATTAAAAAATATTTGGGAATTTATTAAAAAAACAAAGATCGAATTGAAAAGTCTGAAAAATTTGGAGTATATAAACTAACATGTGGTACTTGTCCAAGTTTTTACATAGGACAAACAGGTAGAACTTTCAAGCAACGCATATCTGAGCATAGAAACAGTTTTATTAAGGGCAAATCTAATTCAACTTACGCTAACCATCTCCTGACTGAAAAACATTGCTTTGCTAATGACTTTGAACTTCTGCATGTAGAAAAGAAAGGTCAAAAACTCGATCTCCTAGAGAGCTTAGAGATTAACAAACACATGAATTCACAATACTTACTAAATGACCAGATTAATTTGTATAATTCGCCCCTTTTAAATATGTGTACTAGAAATTGAATAATCTTTCGTCCAATTACCTAATATCGAGCCGACTACCTGCTTCTATTATTTAAATCAAACTCCAGTAATTGTAATTTAGTTTCTACTTGACAAAGCTATAGTATAGCGAAACACGTGTCGTGGGTTTTGTAAACCAATTTTTGTGAAAATCATAGTGAAGTGTTGTTAGTTTACTTTACAAGCCAATTAATTTAAAGAGGGGAATGCTTCGTTCCGCTCGTAGACACTTCGCTAGCGGTAAATCTTTTGGTTTTTCAACTATTCTAATTTGGAAACTATTGGTGGCTCTAAGAAGGGCCGTATTCATATTGTACTTTTTTCCGATATTGTTCTTCCACTTAGTGTTTTTTCTCTCCATTTTTAATACAACCAATTTCTATTGATCTATAGCGAAATAGGAGACCCATGTCATCTGTCAACAAAACGCAATTATTTAGTTTGATCAACATGTGCCTTCTTTTCGAATTCGAGTTCGCCTTCAACGAAAATTATGATCAAGGTGTCATTTGATTCGTAATTGCATCTAGAAACTTTTTGAAAAAAATTAAGTCCCTCTAAAATGAAAAGGGGGGTTTCGTTTTTCGCGAATATCTCAAAAACTTTGCAGATATCTAAAATCTAAAAAAAGATCCTTAAAGAGCAAAAAACTTCCCAAAAAAGTACCACCTCCCGGAATTCTACCACCAGTATTTATCATTTTAATTGAGAGGTGAAAATAGGGCTTAACATTTTTTTTAACCCATCAAATATGAGTATTAAAGAACAAAAAACTTCATGTATCATTTGGATCCATGAATAAACAACAATCCGTCGAAAAAAAAATTGTCCGCAATTTTTCTATTAGTTGTGCTTTTGTTAATTAAGTTAATTTTTCAAGTTAGAAATTAACATAAAAGTCCTGATAATAATCTAAAAACCTGAGATTTTTCCACTTCTTGGTTCTATTCTTCAAAGGCTTTAAAAAAGATCCCCGTTTGAAAAAAAAATCCACTGTTTTATCAACAATTGGCATTAAAAGATGAAAAGTTCAAATAAAGTTATAAAAAAATATATTTTTAAATATCCTGATTATTTCATTTTCTAATTGTTAAAAACTACATGAACTTATATTTTTTTTTATTTTTTACTGATTGAAAATTAATTTTTTTTGGGAATCTAATCATTGATAAAAATGATGATATATAAGAAAATAATTTTGTATTGCTTAAATAAGCATTTTATAGTTATTGTAACTGAAATAACTTATAAACTATTGAAGATACGATAAAAACACTTCAAGTCTTTTTTATTCTCCGTTAAACAATAAATAAATTGAGCTTTCAACCAAAGCTTTAACTTTTTTACTATTATTTATAAAAATACCTCGAAATTTTTTTTTAAGACTTAAATTTAAATGAACCTATATAAAGTATAATATATAGTGATGAATGAATGAAATTCGTCGTATTATTTATTATCTGAAAAACATCCGAAAATAATATTCACATTATTATAAATAATAGATATTTCAAGCTGAAAATAATTTTTTGCAATGTATTTTTATAAATAATAGCAAAAAAGTAAATAACTGATTGAGCTACAGCTTCGGTTAAAAGCTCAATTTATTTATTAATTTACGGAGTATAAAAAATACTCAAAGTGGTCGTATCTTTAATAGTTTATAAACTATTTAAAGTTAAAAGTCTTAAAAAAATATTTTCGAGGTATTTTTATAAAAAATTGCAAAAAAGTTAATAAACAATTGAATTAGAGCTTCGGTGAAAAGCTCAATTCATTTATTGTTTAACGGAGAATAAAAAAGACTTAAAATGTGTTTATCTTAGCTTCAATAGTTTAGTTATTTCAATTACAATAAATAAAAACTGAAAGACAACGACAAGCTTAAGCACACAAAAATATTTAAAATTATATAAAAAATAGCAAAAAAGGAACGTATTCTTAATATTAATATTTGGTAGCAAAAAAAAAATAATTAACAAATGCGTTTTTAAGCAATACATTTTTTTTCTTAAGAAACGATTTTTTTCAAATCATCATTTTCATCAATGATTACATTTAAAAAAAATCTTATTAACAATGCATTTAGGTATAATAATTATTTAAACAATGGTGGTAAAAAATAAAAAACCTAGTTTTTTTAAATAAGAAAATGAAATAATCTGGATATTTAAAAAAAAATTATAACTTTATTTGAACTTTTAATTTTTTAATGCCTTCAATTATTTTAATTTGTCCAACAATTTCTTAACAAAAGCACAACTAATAGAAAAATTGCGGATTTTTTTTCCAATGGATTATTGTTTATTCATGTATCCAAAAGGTACATGAGTTTTTATTCCTTAATATCTAATGGGTTAAAAAAATTGTTTTGTTTGCAATTATAAATATTGGTGGACTTTTTTTAGGAAAATTTCCTGCTCTTTAAAGACCTTTTGTGTTAAGATATAGGGTCACAAGCCCTAACTCCGAAAAGATTTGAGAACGCAAAGTTGTTATTGCAGATTTGTGTTTAGTAGACAAAAATTAGGGAAGTACCCCAAATTTTAGTGAAGTTAGAGGTGGAGGCGCCTAATATTAATTTTACCGCCCTGTAATATTTGTGAGAACACCGTGGCACTATGAAGTTCTTGGAAAAAAAACATCATATATGCGGGATAAGCAAGAGAAGGATGTTTGGGGGTTCTAGTCGTTGGGAAGAACATCTTCAGGCAGTGAATTTCAAAATGTTGACGTGCGAAAAAAGATACCTGATTAAGCTATGTTCGGCAAGTTCCAAGCTTAACAATGTAAAGGTGTGCTAATAGAATAGAACTGTATCTACATTATATACAAACATACATTAGTAGCAAGTAAGAATGAGCTATTAACTTTCCAAAACATTCACAACTGTGTATAAAACAAAGTTTAAAATTTAGCTATTGTAAAGTGTAAAACTAATGTAAATGTATATATATTTCTTCATTAATAATATACAAAACTAGAGAAGTCAGAACCTAGTGATTGAAATTCATTTATGTCAGTGATTGTTGACAAATATTTTTCGATTGAATTTTGGCAGGAATTATTTTTTCCAAATTGATTTGAACTTACGATTTCCCGTAGATTTCATTGTGACCGGCAGTACATTATATAACTGGATATTCATGGAATTTTTTTGGTGCGGTGTTTGAATGTGATTAGCCTGTAAATTGTGATACTTATGGATATCTGATTGAAGGGTGAAGTTGTCAACATTTTTGTGTTTCTCGGGCGTGAGACAAATGTATAATGAAGGAAGGGACAATATACCTAATTCAATGAAGATTGGTTTGAAATTTCCACGACATTCAGCATTTGCAATTATACGTATTGCCGTTTTCTAGAGTCGAATAATATTCATGGCATACCCTGAGTTGCCCCCAGAGGATGATTCCATAGCTCATTGTGGAGTGGAACATAAAAATATACTGTTCTGACTGTAGACAAATTGGTGATACTTTTCAATTGCCGTAATTAGTGCTCTGCTGCTCAAGTGATCTATCTCCATCTTAGTTTGTCATCTATTATTATTCCTAACAAGTTTGCACTACTTTATAATTCACTACCAGGAGTTATTTTTGAAAAAAAAATGTATGCGATTCATTTCTATTTATTTTCAAGTTGTTTGCTGAGAACCACTAATCTGCCTTGTTTTCTAATTCTTCTGTTGAATGTGTCAAGTTTTTCACTGTATATTCTGAGATTAAGAATGATGTATCAAACAAGATGCATTTGTTGTTATTCAAGTACTTACAGATATGGTTTACATAGCACTGAGCCTTGAGGAACCCCATACTTGACCATTTTGTAATGGAAGATTTGACATGATTCAAACTGACACTTTGTAGACGGTTACTCAGATAGGACCATAGACAAATTAAAAATAAAGAGACTGTTTGAAACATTGGCGAACTTGACCACCATTGACCACCAAGTTTTTGGTACGGCCAGTCGCGCATGGAGGCGGTGCCCGCAATCGACAGACGAATGATAACGTGATAATTTTCCAATATCGACATTTGTCAGAAAATGACAAACCATGTAATTATTTCAGAATAATTCTACTGTTATTGTCATCGAAAAATTAATGATAGAAATTATACTATTGGAACCCAACGTCGAAAATAGAATGTTTTGTTGACGCTGAAATTCCTGGAAATATTCTTTTACAAAGTAAAATATAAGCTGCTTTTCACAAACTGATACTTATTTCCATCCATCAGTTGCATAGGGTGCAGTTATTTTCCCTTGCTGCAGACCCTCGATTATGTCCCCAATGGTATCATGTAGAGCATGTATTGTAGAGAGACCCGCTCTGAAACCGAACTGTGTGTCACTTAACAAATTATTTCAGAATTCTCATAATTTGGGGGCCTGTGATCTGTAGATTCATAATATAAACCCGATTTTTGATCTGGCACACTTTTGTCAGATATAACTTTTGCCACGAGAAAACGGTATGCTGTATATGCTTTTTTGCGTTTTCCGGTTTTGTTTGTGTGAAAATCATCTCAAGGTGTTAGTTGTACAGAAAATGGTCCTGTTGTCAATTCGTTCAATCTTTTCAGATAATCCGGGGACATGAAGTATTATGTTAGTTTTGAGACGTGTTGGTGGTTGTGTGTGTGTACTGCATTCATTACCCG
Source organism: Gonioctena quinquepunctata (assembly GCA_018342105.1). Lineage (NCBI taxonomy): Eukaryota > Metazoa > Arthropoda > Insecta > Coleoptera > Chrysomelidae > Gonioctena > Gonioctena quinquepunctata. Next base: position 156,590 of record JAFIRS010002757.1, on the reverse strand, counting down.
GTTGTTTTGTGTATTGTTTTCAATTAATTGAGTGTTTTCCACAAATCGATCTGGATTCGCATTGTCCTTTAGTACGGATCTAAGGAAAATGTTTTCTTCTTCAATATTTTGTGGTGATTACATATCGTCTGGACTCGTTCAACTATCCTTTTCTTAAAGTAAACAAAAGACACTAACTTCACTAAATGATTTTCACTAAACTGGGTTTACAAAACCACAACACTTGTTTCGCTATACAATAGCTTTTTCAAGTGGAGATAGTATGGCGAAGTATCGGCCGCATCAATTAAAAAAAAAACTTTTTTGACACTTGTGTGATGGTTGGAGTTGTAGAAGAGATGTATACTACTGTGTGTTTTATTTCGGTAAACAGTTGTGTTGATGTGATCTCATTGATTGATCATGACATCTTAAAAGGAAAGTTGGTTATTCTCTTCTGATTCCATTGTGTATTTTATCGTTACAGTGCTAGTAGTTCGAGTGTTTCCTAAAATGTTTCTCAATATAATCTACTCAAGTATATCTGGAATTAATTATCAGGATTTCTTGAAGTACATTATGCATTGACAATATCAATCATTTCGTAAAGATTGCAAATTTATAATAAATACAAACGAACATGTATCTTACCGAAAGGCGGCGCGGCGGCACGAGAGAAAGGCCTCTCTCGTCGTGATATTGTCGAAAGGAATCTTAGACCGAGGGATAGGTACAGATTTTGAGATACGATTTTACTCAGAGGACAATATTGTCCGTATATCCCTCATGCTAATGAATGAATCAAAGAGTCGTCCTGGGTTCTTCGTATTAAAAAATGATTCGTCATTTGTTGGAAAATTATGTGTTTCGGTACGAAATCAAAATGAAGTTGCAAAATATAATTAAAAAATTCCATGTTTTTAAGCAGTATGCCTTTCTGTTTTCATCATAACCATGGTATATGTAGGGAAGTAAGTAGTTTATTCAAATAGGAATCCCTAATATACACTAGTAAATACATTTAACTTATTCAAAGTACATTCACTTACAATCCTTATATGACTATAAAATTAACATTACTATTAATATTAATATGTAAGTATCTATAAAATAATTAAATCAGTAAAGTATTTAAAATCAAGAAGAATTCACATGAATATAGAACCAATATTGTCTTCCTCCTAAACAACATTGGGGGTTGAGTTCTGATGTGTTCAATTAGTTTGTGTTTAAACATTATTACTGACCTTGCATTTTTTATCATTTGTGGAAGTCTATTATAGGATTCTAAACCTTTAAAAAACAGAGAATTCATGGCCATTTTCAGATTTGTTCTATTTATATGAAAATCTACCCTATTTCTAGTGGCATAATTGTGGATGTTCTGATTCAAAATAACAAATTCGTTAAAATACTTAGGTTGACCTCCCTGGGTTATCTCGAAGATGAATGTCAAGTCATATAATACAATCTGCTCGTAACTGGTAACCATTTCAGTGCATCCAGCATTGAAGCTATAGATGTTAATTTATTACCTCCCAGAATGATCCTCATCCCTCTATTTTGCATTTTTTGTAATTGAGATTTTGCATTCAAATTGAGTAAGTATAATAATGAGCTGCAATAATCAAAATGTGGTTGAATGATGCAATTATAGCAAGTAATTCAAGAGTTTATGGAGAGTTGACTAGATATTCTTGAAAAGAAAAACATTTTTTTTTATGTACTGGGCATGCTTATAAAAATTCAGATTATTATCTACAATGAATCCAATGTATTTGAATTCAGTTATAATTTGTAGTTTAGTATTTTCTATTTTTATTTCGATGTCATTAATGTTTATTTGATCATATTTATATTTATTCGCTATTATCATTTCATTCATTTTTTGAGCACTCAATTTCAATTTGTTCATTTTCAAAAATGTTTCCAATATTTTCAATGTATCATTCATTTTTGTAATAGATGTATTTAGATCGATATCACTTTCAGAAATTAGTGTGTCATCTGCAAATAGGTTTATGAATTCACACTCTGTATTACTCAAGCCTATGTCATTCAAATACAAAATGAATAAGAGCGGCCCCAACACACTGCGGTACTCCCGATTGAATTGTTATTTCCTCAGAAACTGAATAACCCACTTTGGTACGCTGCCATCTATTACCCAAATAACTACTAAACCATCCCAGCACTTCACCAGCAAAACCCAATATTTCCAACTTTTTTAACAAAATGCTTCTATTGATGGTTTCGAAAGCCATTTTGAAATCAACAAAAACAGCCACAATATACTTTTCCTGATCCATATTTTTTTTCCATTTGGAAATAGTCAGTTGCAATGATGTTTCACATGAGTGTTTTTTCCTGAAAGCTGATTGATTCAACATGATTATTTTATTGAGATCTAAAAATTGTTCAACTTGCCTATACACTGCTATTTCTAAAATATTTTCCAGCCCGGGCAATGTATTAACAGGACGAAAATTTATCGCTTCTATTGTGTTCGTAATTTTTGGTATCGGTGTTACTGTTGTTAATTTTAATTTCTCAGGGAATGTACCAGTTTGTAGTGAGACATTAATGAAGTTTCGAATTGCAATGCCTATAATATCAAAAGTGCCCTTGATGAATGTTATACTCAATATTTCATTATTGTTTTTGTTCGATATGCTAGATACAATGTTCTCTAATTCTTTGATATTCAAAGTTTTGAATTTCAAAATTTGAATTTGACTTTTTCTTTCTTTGTTTTCAATCCATGTTTGATTTTGTATACTTTCAACAATACTCTTATACTCTCCACAAAATATATATTGAAATATCTCGCCATTTCAGCTTCCTTTCTCACTATTTTGATTTCATTATTGATATTAAATATTATTTTTTCAAAATTAGTTTTTTTTTCACATTTAAATAAGAAACGGCATACAAGTTATGCGAGTTTTCCATTAAAAAATTGTAAAAAATTATGAAGAAACATCCGTGTTTTTAATCAGTATGCCTCTTGGTTTATAATTAAAGTTAGTAATTTACTTTGTTGAAATAGAAATGGCATACAAGTTGTACGGGTTTATCATATTGAAAAATATAGAAAAATACTAGTTCGATTTTCAGACATTGCCGCGTTGGTACCCTTTATATGTGGCTTCCCTTTCAAAATACGTTCAAGGCAGATGCTATATGTATATCAGAGGGCCAGTATTCTCTATTTTCTCTATTCTCAAAAACTTTTTTTTTCTCTATTTTTATAAACCTTAGACCTCATCAATCGATGTGCCATTTGGTATTCCACCTACATACCATACCATGATAATCATAACCGAAGGGCATACTGCTTAAAACACAAAAAAATTTAAGTTTATCTTACACCGATTTTCTCTATATTTGCATCCTTTTTTACAAGCAATTATTTAACTTCACATATGTATGTATGTATCTATGCATGTTGAATAAAAATATTGCTAGTGAATTTTGACCCACTCCCAGTCATCCGAAAACCTTGAAATTTGGCAGGTGTTTATAATTCCGGTGACAATGCCTTGTGGAAAATGGCGGCTCCAATATGGCGGACGAGATTTGTGTTTTTGGTCCGATTTGATTCGAAATTGGTATGTTGGGGTTAATGGCGGCTCCAAGATGGCGGACGATCTCTATTTAAAATTGGTATGTGGGGGTTTTCGAGGTCAGAGATTATGAATTTTTTGTTAAATTTATAAATTCAAGATGGACTTATTTCACTTTTTTTTACTTTGATCCCCATAGAACCATCAAGATCCCATTAGCGACTTGAGGATCAGTAATTAGTAGAAAATAATCCAATTAGAATCACCAGGTATATATTGTAAGAAAATATTACAATTTATTTAGTGTAGTTAACCTACTGATGATAACATAGTCGAAATGCGCATATAGGTGTGAAGTGAGTAAGTGTAATTTTTTGACAATTTGATCAGTTGAATTAGATTTAAATTATGTTGATATTAGTCTTTACTTTTTTTTCATTATGTAAGATTGAAAATAATTTTAACGTATACTTCTGTCCCTCTTTTAATTTTTTAATTTACTATCTATATCTATATTCAGAATTTTTTCATAACTACTGTAAAACATATAACTATACAAAAAAGATTCTAGTCGAAAGTGAAATATTGATCTATTTTACTTTTATTACACGTTTTTCATTTATTTTAAAGTAACCACATGCCAATTGGTTTTGTAACCATTTTCTAAATCCACGATGATGCATCTAAAGAAATGATCTTTTCACATATGCTTCTCAAAATTTCTGGAAAACTGCCAAATGGAAATTTGTCTTCCCGTCATAGCCTCACAACAATGTATCTCCGGTTTTTTAGCCCAAGCACGGGAAAAATACCCATTTTTTATATTTCTAGAAGAGCATGATGAAATGCGAGTTTTAACTCATGTATGCTTATGTAATTGGGGATCCACATTTTCCAGTGAAAAAACGTTTAATAACAAAAACGATATAAACAAGAATGAAATAAAGACTAGTAAGTAGAAAATAGAAAGTTATCCGTTTTAGTAATGTGAGTTAAGTTAATTAAAAGATAAAAGACTCCTGATACCGGCGTTTTTAGGTTTTTTATACTCGTGGGAGAGCTATTTCGCTAACCACAATGAAGAATATCACCAACTTTTGATTTTTACCTTACAATACACTTATTAAAAATAAAAAGATATCGTAAAAATATTATACGTCTTGTAGTTTCCGAGATATTCAATTGTTTAGCGGGCGTGCGATGACGCGGAGTCATCGGCCGCTGTGACGTCACTTTACAACGGTCGGTCAGTACGTGCTCTACTTCCGAGCTGTGTGTATGAAGTTTGCGTCGAGAATTGATAAAAATGTCGAATCCAGAAACTAGAAAATTGTGTATTGTGCCAAAGTGTTTGAATAAAACTACTAATGCACCCGAAAAGTTGTTTTTTATTCTGGCTTTCAAACCTAAAAGTCGAAAGAAATGGATGCAAATCATGATGTTCTGGGGTGATTCGGCATTTCACTGTACAAATATCTCTTTTAACTTTTGCATATCCAATAGTGTCGTCGCCGAAGCTGTATCTAGCTGATCTAAAATAAAAAAAACGTAAGTTGATCTAATATTTAAAAAATAAAATCAATAAAAATGCACTTATCCACGATTTCATTAAAGAGGAAATCAATATAAGAGGTTTTTCATCTTTGCTTGATAATATTTAATAGGTGTAGTCGCGTGCATCCTAATAATAACCTACTTATGGAAAAAATATTTCATGGGTTCAAATTTTAAAAAGTTTTGTACCTCTGGTACATAATGTTTAGGTTAGGTTTACTGTGTTAATTTTTTGTTACATTATATATTAAAAAAATATAAAATTTAAGTCATGATCCAAACTATGTAGGTACAATAATACAGTATTGTTTTTAATAAGTCCCACCATGTTACAAATACCTACCCATTCTTTCCTCTCAGGAACTTAATGTCAAGTAATATGTCCATAGTATCAATATGACGTATGACGTACATTTATAAAACACTAGTAATGAGAAATATGTACTTATAGGCATCAAAAGATTTATGATAAAATGTAAAAAGTAATACTTACTTTTGCATTTTTACTCCTCGCATTTCGACGGCTAAGAAATCGGGGTTATTTGAAAAATAGTGGGCAACCATTAACCCGTCTATTTCAGGCAAGTTATCAGATTGTCCTTTTTCAAAACCGTCATCCATATCTAATATTATACTTATAACACTATTGTAACACTGATTCACATAAAAACTTAAGTTAAAAACGTTATTGTGGTCGAACATCCGACAGCAAAGCAATGATTGAGTGTACGGTGAGAACGTTGTGTTGTGGAATGACGTCACGCGAGCATGGCGCGCTCACCCGAAATATTTGAATAGAACGGAAACTAAAATTGTCGTAACTTCAACACTACTCGCTTGATTGAAATGAAACAAAAACATGTGTATTTCTAAACATTTAGGCTACACGGTCATGAAGTTTCAAGTCATTTAACAGACCCAGTGACATTCTTCATTATCACAGCAATTTAAAATTATAATAAAAACTCAAACGTGGTGAAGCAAAACTAGCGTCAAATTCATGTAAAAGTATTTCGTAGAGTAGCATAATCTCACCCCCAACATACGAAACACATTGCCCCGCATGTACTGTTTAGGTCATCGCAATTTGAAATCTGATTAGTAATGATGAATGAAGATACTGGACTGAACAGTAAAAATATAATAATGGAGGTACAAATTTTTCAAATATATGTCACAATTGCAATTACTAATTAAACATCAACTAAAATCAACTATTCAGAATATATGCAAAGTTGTCATGATAGTATGAAATAATATACAGGGTCTTGCACAACCGCTAACAGTTGAAAGTCCATAAAAAAGTAAAAAGATTTTTCCATTGAAATTCTTACGATGTCTTTAAACAGTTTCGTAGATAAAAATTTATCAAATATTGAGGGGGTTGTTTTAACCTCTTAGGTCTCGAATTTTTAAAAATTCCTCCCCAATGTTCTACAAGGTGCTGACCGTGGGCCAGTCCTCTTTCTCATTTGTTTAAATTTGTTGGCTAGATAATAAAGATGTTTTCTAACGACATTACTTTAATATAAAGCGAAATTAATTTACAGGAAATCAAAGTAAATATGATTTTAATTGATAATATTTCTACAAGACAGATATTATAAACAAACACTAAATTATAAAAAATAATATTTCATCTTCAAAGTCAAATTTGTTGATAAATGAAAATATATCATGGTCAAAGCAAAAGCCCCAATAATCGGAATACTCTTCATTCATTTAGAAATATTTGAAATCAATATACTTTTCTTTGGTATATTCAAAGCTCCAATATTTGCTTCCAGTTTGAAGATTAGCAACAAATTTGCTACTGAATCTGCTAAAATACTTCTGGATAAAACTATTAAGAGTATAACAAAATTACAAAGAACCAACAGATAATTTATATAAACTTAGGAACCTACTTGATATTAATTGACTATATAAATAAATAAAAAAAATATAGAAAAAATCGAATTAAACGGTTTTCTTCACATAAAGGATTCAATATAAAATTGAACCAGAAAATGGTAGATCTCAGGAAAAACAACTACTTTCCTGGCAAATACCACGCAGAACATTGAATGATATTCACCTGAAAATCCATGCATACTTCCATAAAATATCAATGGACATTGAATGCAAATGTTTCTTTCTGATAAGCTCGATTATGTTTAATTTATGTCGTGTTCACCTAACAATCCGCATACCGGTTTCAGGCTTCTTGGCCCTCATCAGTACGGAGTAGTCAACCAGCCAAAGGTGCAAAGAACTCTGGCTGAAGTGAGACACAACGTAAACAAACCATCATCGATCTTGTAACACCTATAGGTACGCCGGAAAAGATAAACTTTTACTGGCGGTACCTAGTGACAGAAAGAAACATCGAAAATCTCCCACCTCGATAGGTTTCTAAATAGAAGATTCCTTCTCAGTAGGATGGCAAGCCCGTCTAGCATATAGTGAAAGAAAAGTGCCATGTGAAGTGGAATGAATAGAAAAATCGAATTAAACGGTTTTCTTCACATAAAGGATTCAATATAAAATTGAACCAGAAAATGGTAGATCTCAGGTGAAAACAACTACTTTCCTGGCAAATACCACGCAGAACATTAAATGATATTCACCTGAAAATCAGCATACTTCCATAAAATATCAATGGACATTGAATGCAAATGTTTCTTTCTGATAAGCTCGATTATGTTTAATTTATGTCGTGTTCACCTAACAATCCGCATACCGGTTTCAGGCTCTTGGCCCTCATCAGTACGGAGTAGTCAACCAGCCAAGGTGCAAAGAACTCTGGCTGAAGTGAGACAAACGTAAACAAACCATCATCGATCTTGTAACACCTATAGGTACGCCGGAAAAGATAAACTTTTACTGGCGGTACCTAGTGACAGAAAAGAAACACTCGAAAATCTCCCACCTCGATAGGTTTCTAAATAGAAGATTCCTTCTCAGTAGGAGTGCAAGCCCGTCTAGCATATAGTGAAAGAAAAGTGCCATGTGAAGTGGAATGAATAGAAAAATCGATTAAACGGTTTCTTCACATAAAGGATTCAATATAAAATTGAACCAGAAAATGGTAGATCTCAGGTGAAAAACAACTACTTTCCTGGCAAATACCACGCAGAACATTGAATGATATTCACCTGAAAATCCATGCATACTTCCATAAAATATCAATGGACATTGAATGCAAATGTTTCTTTCAATGATGAGGGCCAAGAAGCCTGAAACCGGTATGCGGATTGTTAGGTGAACACGACATAAATTAAACATAATCGAGCTTATCAGAAAGAAACATTTGCATTCAATGTCCATTGATATTTTATGGAAGTATGCATGGATTTTCAGGTGAATATCATTCAATGTTCTGCGTGGTATTTGCCAGGAAAGTAGTTGTTTTTCACCTGAGATCTACCATTTTCTGGTTCAATTTTATATTGAATCCTTTATGTGAAGAAACCGTTTAATTCGATTTTTCTATTCATTCCACTTCACATGGCACTTTCTTTCACTATATCTAGACGGGCTTGCCACTCTACTGAGAAGGAATCTTCTATTTAGAAACCTATCGAGGTGGAGATTTTCGAGGTTTCTTTCTGTCACTAGGTACCGCCAGTAAAGTTTATCTTTTCCGGCGTACCTATAGGTGTTACAAGATCGATGATGGTTTGTTTACGTGGTCTCACTTCAGCCAGAGTTCTTTGCACCTTTGGCTGGTTGACTACTCCGTACTGATGAGGCCAAGAAGCCTGAAACCGGTATGCGGATTGTTAGGTGAACACGACATAAATTAAACATAATCGAGCTTATCAGAAAGAAACATTTGCATTCAATGTCCATTGATATTTTATGGAAGTATGCATGGATTTTCAGGTGAATATCATTCAATGTTCTGCGTGTATTGCCAGGAAAGTAGTTGTTTTTCACCTGAGATCTACCATTTTCTGGTTCAATTTTATATTGAATCCTTTATGTGAAGAAAACCGTTTAATTCGATTTTTTCTATTCATTCCACTTCACATGGCACTTTTCTTTCAAAAAAATATAGGTATTCATTCACTCGGTCAAAAATAAATTAAAAATTGCAATTCTATTTTTGAAATTAACAGTGATCAACGTGATCATTTTATTAGACACTCTAACAACCTGGTAATGATGAAAATGGAGACAGATATTGGACCAACAATCAATATTTCATTGTGGCAAAAAACGATTGGCCAAATTATCTGCAAAGTTATGGAAAACTACGATTTAAAATCTTTTCGAAAACATACTGCAATCTAAAATTACCTTCTGATTTCACTCCTCATTCAATTCATTTTTGTAATTTTCATTCTTATTGCACTTTTTGTTTCCTATTATATTTCTTGGCAAATAAACCACTATTATTATAGTCTGATTTTCAGTTTTTCAACTCTTATTTCATATAATTCACAAACGAATATCATAGTTTATGAATCGATCATCTGGGCCGACACTTAGTTTGGTGGCGCTTATTTGACAACCTTTTTTTCGCCATTACGTTTCCGTTTCTAAGTATTTTTAATTTTGTCTCGTGTTTGACTATTGTATGTTCATTTTCGAATGAGTATTACTCGGCCCTGGCTGTATTTAGATTGGAAGAACGCCAGATTGTTCTCCAATTGTATATTCATTTGATTGACATACGACATTCAATCTTACGTGGGCACATTTTTGATAGGCGTCACGTTTCAAATTGCATACCGAAAAACAATAAATATCAGAAAGCCCCATGCAAATACATCTCGATCCGCTCTGCTATAAAATATTTTTGTGGTTTGTCCCATGAGAAAATGCGTTTCATACCAAGTCGCCAATACGAGGAGTATAAAAAACCGAATGTATTAATTTTCATATGTGTTACATATTTCTATCTTCGATATTATAGGTGAAATTTCTCGGCTAAGTGGTAATTGCCATCTGGTCGACGACATCTTGACGAAAAAAACAAATACATCACTCCTATAAAATAAATAATAGTTTAAAAAAACTAAAAAACCCGCTTTTATAGAAACCAGACTAAAAAAATGAAAATAGAAAAAAATATTTTATTTAAAAAAAGGTATCGCCTCGGCCAACAATTACCTGTGATCTGAGACATTTCTTACTTTACTGCCCTAGGTGTGTTGTACTATATAATTATTGATACCTTGCACCCCACGCTTTTTTTTTAATAAAATACATGTTTTTTTATTTTCAATTTTTTTAGTCTGGTTTTCTATAAAAGCGTGTTTTTTAGTTTTTTTAAACTATTATTTATTTTCAACTTTTTATTTTAGTTTTCTATTAACGCGTGTTTTTAGTTTTTCAACTATTTTTTATTATTAAATATTTTATTCTTCAATATTGAATAGAATCGGACCATAATCACAAAACTCGCGGCCATTTTGGAGCCGCCATCTTGAATCCTTCAATTTTGACAAAATAATCATAATATTATTAAATATTTTATTCTTCAATATTGAATAGAATCGGACCATAATCACAAAACTCGCGGCCATTTTGGAGCCGCCATCTTGAATTTCTTCAATTTTTACAAAATAATCATAATATTCGACCCCAAAAACCCCCACATACCAATTTTGAATAGAATCAGACCATAATCACAAAACTCGTCCACCATTTTGGAGCCGCCATCTTGAATTTTCCAATTTTGACAAAAGAATCATAATCTCCGGCCACGAAAACCCTCAGATACCAATTTTGAAGCGAATCGGACCAGAATCACAAAACTCGTACGCCATATTGGAGCCGCCATTTTGTTTTTTTTTTCACGCAAAAATTTCTTAATGCATTGTCACCGGAATTATGTACACCTGCCAAATTTCAAATCATTCGGACGTCTGGAAGTGGGTCAAAATCGCGCCCAAAGGAGTCGGTTACAAACAAACAAACATACAAGTGAAGCTAATATAAAGCGTGTAAAAAATCATAAGACGTAAATAATAGTAAGTGACTCATTTCAGCTCGATCGTTCAGTGTTGCAACCTCCGCGCCGGCGTCAATAAATATCAGTACAAATGCTAACCTCGACCACATACTTTCGTTAAAATAGAGGCTCTTCAAATGCTCCGTAAGATCTATTGCACGGGCCGAAATAAATTTGGCACCGGTGCGCTGTGTCAGCATTAATAAACAAGCGGCATATCGGGATTATAGATTCGGGATACAATAGATTTTTATTGTAAAATATTATTTTGCCGCTCTTATTGTGTTGTTTCTGAACTACTGACTGACGTCACTGACTATTATTTCCGACTCATGGTATAGACATTAATCATAGTCTGATTGACCTACCCTGTACTGATGAGGGTCTATAGGTGGTGAGCCCGCATTGGGACAAGCCGGGAGGTGTCCCGCAATTACTTTTTTGCTGTGTCACTTTCATGATGTTTACAGTCGTCAAAAGCTGCATCCCCATTATGCCGATCGGCAAAGCCGCGCTAATGTCTAGTGTAGACATGCTGCGCAGCTTTGCAAGCAGGCCGCACGGCATGCCGATCCTAACCCGCTTCTGGTCAGTTTTTATCAAAGAAAGCCGGGCCGATACCAGTAGTGTGGACGCACTAGCAACCGACAACATCGCCACGCTGTAATTTTTATAAGAAAACATTTTGATATAAACAATTAAACATGGAGTAAACAAATATTAATGTAATAAAACTAATTGATATGTACCGCAACTGTCTAGTTCTGTGGGATTGCAGATTGGAAGATTATAAAAAAATTAGAGAAGTGACGCGTTGTTGGAAATAAGCGTTTCATTTGGATTGGGCAAAATTGAAATTGAAAGAAAAATAAAAAATTAGTGAGCTATTTTGCAAGAGAATGTAAAAAAGGAAAGTACCAAGTCTGGCGCTGGAGCAGATACTTGCTATAAAAGCAAATGGTTCGCGTATGAAAGTATGCAATTGCTTTGGAATAGAAATAAACCAAGAGAAACTGCAGATACGGAGGTAAGTTTATTTTATGTTTGCTAAATTCATAAAGTACAAAACATTTGTATTAGTTGATATTGTGTTGAAATGGCGAAATGCCTTCCGTAGAACTAAAATATTCGACAAACTCGTTTCTCACAGATTGAGCTGCCTTTGTGCTTTTTCGAAATAATTTTGGTATATTCTTTATTTGGGAATGTGTAACATGTTGTCTCAATATCCCTGGAATAATATCTCAGATTTCGCAGATTCTAAATCGAAACTTTGTCTGGGGCTGTAGAAGATTTTAGATCTATTGTTCCTTAGGTAATTATGTAAATATAGTAAAGTCAATGTTATTTTCGTTGCTGTTTCCGTTTGTAATAACATAGGTTTTCTTAGTATTCGAAAAACTGAAGATATTATTCCAAATGCATTTTCCGATGCCCTACGTGCTCTGCTCAAGCGATAGTTGAAAATCCTTGTTTTAGATCCTTTCTCGTGCAATCCCGGAAAAGGTTTCATAATATTATATGATAGTGAAACGCGTCATCTGCAACAAAGACAAATGGAACATCCACCTTTCGTCCTGGTAAAACACGGGCGGAAGGTAGATTCAGCGTGCTCTCTTCAAAACATTTCTTGAAATGTGTTGCATTAAATACGCCACCATCTCATATCCTTCCTTGAGAACCAACGTTTGCATATATAAAGTTGTAATTTGCACCCACTACTGCAAATAATACAATGCTGAAGAATTACTTGTAATTAAAGAAATCGGAGCCACTGTTCAGAGGAGCTTGCTTCCCATCCATTGCACCAGCACAATGTGGAAAATTCCATTTATCCTGGAACTGTTGTGCTACAATCTCCCATTCCGTTTCATTAGCTGGCATCTACAACAATATTTTTTTCAGTTACAGGAGACGTCTCAACAAGGCGAAGAGGAGAAGGGTGAAAATCAAAATACTCCATCAATAGAAGAACATGAAGGAGTAGTGGAAACCCAAAATCCAATACCTGCCATATCTTCTTCAAGAAGTAGATATTTTGAAAGAAAACGTGAATCTCAGTCTATTACGACAATAATGAATGAAGCGATAAACATTCTGTCAATACAGTCCAAGAAACTGAGTTCGGAGTATTTGGGAAACAGATTGCCATCAAGCTTCGAAAATTAGCATCCCCACATGCCAGATTTATGGTGCAAAGTATTATTTCTAACACCCTGTTTGAGGCAGAAATGGGCAAATATGACGGTCCTATTTTTCAATCCCAGCAATGTCTACTGCGTTCTCCAGCACCTGCACCAATGTATCATTATCCACAACCAAACAACTACTCAAACTATTCGACTTAATGTCCAACCACCATACAACTCTCCATGTCCTTCAACATCTACAAGTCAGTCTGAAGGTTATGTGTTTGTAGAGACAGTGTCTCCCTGAAGCTCAGTAAATGATTCTAACCAAGAAAGTCGAGACATTGATTCACTTTTGCACGAATTGTAGAATAGTCGTATTTCAAATATGTTTTTGTAATGAATAAAGTATAAATTATATTACTTTTTCTTACCTTAATATAATCTCAAAGTGACTCTATCAAGGCGTCGTAAACCTCTGGTATAGATAGTTCTTGAAATATCTTGCTTTGAAATTTGTATACAGTGCTTCTCAAAAGTCCCCTCGTCCCTCTTATTTTCGGAACGATTATACATAAACAAGTGAAATTCGGAAACTGAATATTAAAGGTTGTAAACTTCCCTACTAGTGATGATAGATGACGAAATCGTCAAAGATGACGTCACAAGGCCATTGTGACCAATAATTTTAAATGGAACTCTACGGCAAGCGACACCTCTTTTAAAAGGTATCGAAAAAACCTATTCAATGATACTAATTTTGTTTGTGTTTATGGCAGTTTTAATGGCTCATTAGTAAACATTATAATTTAAATTCCATTCAGTATGATATTAATTACAGATTTAAGAATCAGTTTCTACTTGAAAAAATTGCTCGAAGTGACCTCCATTTACTTCCTGACAGTGAAATATCCTATTTTCAAACTCTTCTCGTACTTTTGCAAATGTGTCTGCGGAAACCGCCTCACATTCTGCAAAACAATACGTTGTTTTAAAACGTCAATTTTGTCAGGCTCAGTGGCGTAAACCTTCGATTTAAGGTACCCCCACAGAGAAAAATCCAAAGGTGTGAGGTCCGGTGATCGAGCTGGCCATTCCGTTGAACCTCGTCGTCCAATCCATCTACCACCATACTCCTCATCCAAATACCGTCTTACTGCACCGTAATAGTGTGGAGGAGCACCATCCTGTTGGAATGTTATTTCCAAATTGCCGAATTCATCTGGATTATCTTCCAAAATTTCAAGGAATAACGGTTCTATTTCGTTTTGCAATAGCTCCAGATAAACCTCACCAGTTAAATTAGTATTTAAAGAAAGAGGCCCAACGATGTGGTTTCCCAGGATACCTGCCCAGACATTCACCTTCTGGGGAAATTGGGTATGTGTTTCACGAAACAGGTGAGGATTTGCGTCACTCCAATACCTCACATTCTGTGTATTTACATTTCCATTTAGATAGAAAGTACTTTCGTCACTAAAACAAATTGTTTTGACATAGTCTGGTTGTTGGTTGATTTTAGTTTCCATATTTTCACAAAATTCTAGTCTTCGGTCTGGGTCGTTGTCTGAGAGTTGATGAACCATTTTTAATTTGTATGGATGAAATTTGCTTTTTTTCAACAACCTGTGTACTGTACTTCGACTGACTTCACAGGTAGATGCAACGTGAGTTGTTGAAGAAGTAGGATTAACTATTACTTCTGCCAGTATATCAATTTTTTTCTCATCAGAAATTTGTGGTCTGCCAGATCGTTTCGCATCATTAATACTACCCGTTGTTTCAAACTTACGAAGAAGCTCCCTTAAATAAGTCCTCAAAACGGGGCGATCGGGAAACCTCTCATTAAAAATGCGTTCTGCTGCATGAATATTTTGTCCAGTTTCACCAAGAATTAGGATCGCTGCTACTTTATCACCTAAAGCACGTACCATTTCGCTTCTTGAAGCACTTATACGTTCGGCTCACAACAGTTTAACAAATTATTAAAATGTACAAAAATATTAAAAGTACCAAAAGCTGCTAAAACAGTTGAACGTTCGATCAACAATACACAAATTATTAAATGTACAAAAACTTGGACAATTACAAAAACGTCGAATTAGGGAGACTAACAAAAACGTCAGCTTATTTGACAACTATCCAGAGGCGGAGCTTGAATTTGGAATTTTAGTATTAACTGATTTAATTCATCACAGCTTTGCGTTTTTCAAAAGCGAGTTGCTAAAACTGCCATAAACACAAACAAAATTAGTATCATTGAATAGGTTTTTTCGATACCTTTTAAAAGAGGTGTCGCTTGCCGTAGGGTTCCATTTTAAATTATTGGTCACAATGGCCTTGTGACGTCATCTTTGACGATTTCGTCATCTATCATCACTAGTAGGGAAGTTTATAACCTTTAATATTCAGTTTCCAAATTTCACTTGTTTATGTATAATCGTTCCAAAAATAAGAGGGGGGGAGCGGACTTTTGAGAAGCACTGTACATGAGAGAGTGATAGGAATCTCCTGTGGCAAAAAAACGCAATGTCACTGCTAGACGTTCGCTAGCTTGTATAACATATCTAAATGTTTTTGGTTATTTTGGGTCCTATCATATTTAGCAAATCTTCAAAATCTGAATTCGTCATTCGAACAAAGTTTCTGAATCCAGCATCACATCATTACTCCAAGTTCATATTATCAGCGTCATCTAATTTTGATTTAATTTTGTGCGCTTTTTATTATACCACAATCAATAAGAATAATTGCAGCAGCAGCTGCTAAAAGTTGGTCTTCTTCATCACCCATTCTCAAAGTAAATTGCGTGCTTACACTCCAGCACGTACTTACTTTCTGTAAAATGGGGATGTCGCATAATTTGGATGCATCTAAAGAAAGACACTACGAAGCTAGTAATGCAAATTGAATATAGTTTCCTAACCCTCCAAGAAAACACAGCCTCAAATTTTCTTGTTCAGTTGATTATGCTGAAAATGGTGTGCTAGCTTAGTTATAAAGATGGCACAGTTGTTCCATAACTTTTTATCAATTAAAGTTCGGATTCAAACGAAATTGAATGAGTTTCGGTGGCCAAAACGGTGGCCTAAAACGGAATTTTTCAAATGCTCTTATTCTTATAAAAAATTCAGGATGATTTTTTATGACAAAATTTATAAATTATCTTAAATTTTCTGGTCAAATTATAATCTTAATATATATATATATATATATATATATATATATATATATATATAAATTACGCGTCACGTTGTTTGTCCGCGATGGACTCCTAAACTACTTAACCGATTTCAATCAAATTTGCACACCGTGTGCAGTTTGATCTAACTTGAAAGATAGGCTAGCTCACATCTCAATTTATAGCCGCAATATTATTTTATTGCAAATTATTTGTTTATTAATTATCTGTTAGCTCCAAACGATGGCGGTATCTGTTGACTGGATTAAGTAAGAACGGGATAACGAAAAAAACGGGATAACGGGATGACAGGATAAGGGGATAACGGGATAAAGAAAAAAAGGGGTAATAGGAAAATGGGATGACGGGAATAACGGGATAACGAAAAAACGGGAAAACGGGATGACAGGATAAGGGGAAAACGGAATAAAGAAAAAATGGGATAACAGGAAAACGGGATGACAGGATAAGGGGATAACGGGGTAAAGAAAAAAAGGGGTAACAGGAAAATGGGAAAACGAGATAACGAGACAACAGGAAGCGGAAGGAGTCAAAAGCATAATCTAGATGGAACAACATAAAGAAAAACATAGAAAAAAAGAAATTCTACGCGGACGAGAGTTTTCGGGAAAAACATTTTAGGGAACATAGAAATTTGGACAGGACAACGTCTGTCGGGTCAGCTAGTATAATATATGTATTGATGGCGGTAAAGGCCACGCTAAAATTAAATTTGATTCGCAGAATAAAATAAATGAAGTATTCGTTTCTGTGGCACTACTATTCAATAACTCCAACTCGCATCATCTGAAATGAACGGAAAATGCTGTTTTGTTCATAAGTTTCCAGAAATACCTATATTTCACTGGAAAATATTTCCAATAGAAAATATAACAGCACTAGAAATTTCAGATAAATATATTATAATTAGTTTTCGTGACTCTACAGTATTTGATAACTTCAACACAATCACTTAAAATAAACGGATATTGTTTCGTTGTGTATCATATTTCAAAATAGTTTTTTGTATAATTTTCCACCACAATCATGCCATTTCTGAAAACTGATGAATGAAAACTATATGTAGTTTATTTTCAGTTATTGAATAATCAAGTCACGAAAAAGAATTTCAATATATTATCTGCATTTTCTGGCTGTCAAAATTTCTGTTCGAAATTCTAACGTACTATTTTTAAGGAATTATAAACAGAATTTCGAAAAGGGAAACATTCTCAATTGAGAATGTTTCCCTTTTCAACATGAATACCTCCCAAGAGGTGATCTTGAACGATGGAAGATAGTGATTAAAGTTTATCTTTCAGTCGCAGATGATTCCACATCTGATTTTATGAATATCCTAATTCATATCATCAAACAAATCAAACAGAATTTCATTTGATAGTGTTGGAGCTATTGAATAGTAGATTAAAAATGATTTTTTATATGATAATCTGTATTTTCTGGCTCTGTTTCAACTTCTATTCGATATAATTTTTAGCATATTTCTAAAAAAAATATAAACAAAAAGGCATTTTCTGTTCATGTGATTGGAGTTATAAAGAAATAGAGTAACAAAAACTATTTTTGGCATATTAATATGTAATTTCTCGCTCTGTTCTTTATTCGAAATCCTTTCTTAAACAATCGTACTATTTGTGATTGTGTTGGAGTTGTTTAATGGTACGGTCACAAAAACGAATTTTAATCTAATTTACTGCATTTTTTGGCTCTGTTGAAATTTCTAATTGAAATATTTTATGAAAAGTGCACTTTTTTCATAAAAAACTATGAACAATATAGCATTTTTCGTTCGTTTCATATGCTTTCTAGCACAACCGTACTATTTCTGAAAAATTATAAACAAATAAAATTCGTTGAAAAAACTAAAAAAATACGCTAATATAGCAATAAGGACTAAAAAGTTAAGAATAAGAATATATATAAGAATAAAGTATTTCCTCTTATGTAAAAAAGCGTAAGGTGCTTGATATCAGTTATCTTTATCATTATGAAAATTAAGTAAAGAGCACCCCAGCCTTTTTTACACAAGAAGAATTTTTTTGTTGAATGACTTTATTCTTATTATTTTTAACTCTTTAGTCCTTATAAACGTGTTTTTCCAAAAATATTTTTTTTAACTTTTTAGTCCATATTGCTACAAAAGATTAAAAAAGAGTACGGGTGAAAAACTGTTGTATTGATTCATCCACATGGGATGGAAGTTTTCACTGAATTTTGGAGGATGTAACGAAACCAACCAGCGCGTCACCAAATCTTTGTAATGTAAAATTTTTTTCTGACGATCTTGGTAAGAATACCAGGTCATAGCTGTGAAATGATTGTATTTTCATCGGTTCTTAATACCTATTCAAAATTTCTAATAATTCGGACATCTGGAAGTGGGTGAAAATTAATTTCAAAGATTCCGTTACAAACATTCATACATAGTCCAGTCGGCAGGGTTTTTTTTTCTGCATGAGGATACAGTAGCGATTTTTTTTTCTTCGTGATAGGGGGGTCGATCCTGAGTATAACTCTGAGTTGGCGCGGCACGGAGGGGGAGGGTGCGTTAGCGGCCATCTTGGAAAACGCGTTTTGTCATATATCTCCTAAACGGTTTGTCGGACGCGAAAAATACAGGATATCTTTTTTTTAGATAATTAAATGTAATAATTTTTGCTGTAAAATCAATAATAATGCGAGTTTTTGAGTCAAAGTTGGAACACATGCTTTTTCTGCGAATAACTCAAAAACAATTGATCCAACGTGAAAAATAATTATATTAAAAGTTGTCTACTAATTTTGCTGTAAACTTTTTTTCTATCTATAATAGTTTTTGCACAGTAGATAGCTGAACGAAAATTCTTTACATACAATGAGGCAAGGTAAACGAGGAGCAGAGAGATGGTTTCCGAAGGAATTTCTTGTAATATGAAAGGTCATTGGCAGGGATAAAAAATTGATGTACGAGATAAACGGGAGTCAGGAGAGGGTTGAAGATAGGCAAAGGTAATAACGGGATGAAGGATAAATGTCAGGGAGAATTCGGGAGGAGTTTGACAAATGTTCAAGAAAGACTGAGGGGTTTAGGCCGAAGGAAGACAAGAAATGATTTGGAAAAACATGTAATAATTTTGTTTAAGAATAATTGCTATCTTTATTTGAATATTTTTTTACATAATCGATAATATTTATTTTAATTTCTTTATATAATGTACATTGTAATAGGTTGAAATACATTAGTAATTCACATTATTTATTTTATTCTTCTTATTTTTGATGGGCCTGGTGCTAATATTTCATATAATACCTCTACACAATCCAGTGTTGCGCTTTCACATTCAATTTCATCTCGTTCGATGTCGTCAGCTCTGATATCATCATCAATATTGTCAAAGTTTGGCCACTGCAAATACTACATATAATGGAACATTTTAGTCCAGCTTTTCGACAACCACATGAAGCCCCGCATTTTCCTTTACATTTACATGCAATAAGTTTCATTAAATCAGATGCTGCGGGTGGCAAGGTATTGGAGATTGGTTCTAGACCCTGTGTTGTTCGTTTCCAACCCCGTTCTTCATGGTCTAGGCTCACTCCAAGCCATGTTTGAACTTGATGCTAAGTTCGGAGCGTATGTAGTCTGGCTGCGGCGTGCGTTGGTGGTAGAAATTATAAATTTATCGTACCTAGTCTTCGTTGCTGATTTTGAGAAGTTTTTGTAGCGAAGAGATTTCAATGATTTTTCGTTTTTCGTGCCTTCATATAAAGCAATTAAAAGTTCTCCCCGTATCAATAATGATATTGAGGACACTTTTTTCTTTGAAAAGTTCTACAGGCGTCACTACCCCACCACAACGTCAATTTACCTGTTACGTGCATCTGTCTCATTATATGTAAACAATTTTCGTTTGGCTATCTTCTGCGCGAAAACTATTGTGGATAGGAAAAAAAGTCCAATACAAAATTTGTAGAAAATTTTCCGCTCTACATTATGATGAAACGCAACTTACTCATCTTCAACTGAATGGAACGTAACAGAATCAAAGCAAGAAACAAGTAATAATTATTTACAAATTTCAAGAGGTGAAAAACCTAATTCATAATAATTAAACGAAACTATCATTTAATGAAAGAAAAATCAAATGATTATTCGAAAGTAAATGATGAACATTAATGAAGTAAGTATTCGAAATGTCCACCATTTTGTAAAATGCACTTTGCGGTTCTGGAACCCATACTTCTTATACATTTGCTTATTTCGTCTCCTTGAATACTTCCAATACATTCTCAATCTTCTCGCGAAGAATCTCTATTGTCGGGTTCGTAGTATCATAAATTTTAAAAACCTTGAATATCTTCCAATACATGGACCTCTTGTTCCAATCCATGAATCGGGAAAAGTTCGATTTAGATAGTCTGTGACTATTCTTGAGTTGTGTGGACCACATCCGTCTTGTTGGAACCATGGACTATTACGCCGATACCGTATAGGAAGATCATCCAACATTTCTTCTATAATTTCTACATATTTTGCTCCGGTTAGGTTGCCGTCAATAAAATAGGGTCCCAGTAATTTATTCTTCAACAAACCGCACCATATGTTCAAAGAAAAACGATATTGATGTCTAACTTCATGAATTAAGTGAGGATTTTCTGTGGCATAAAAATGTTTGTTCCTTCGATTGAACATGCCAGAATTTGTGAATGTCGTTTCGTCTCCCCAAATGATATTGTGCGCAAAATTGTTGTTATTCCGCACCTTCCGTTGAAACCAATTACAGAATTGCAACCTTCTCTCAGGATCATTGCAATATAGTTTTTGCACGGCTTGGTATTTATAGTCATGGTATCCGTGTCTCTTGACTATTTTATTAACAGCACTTTTTGATAAATTGCATTCACTGGCCATAGTTCTCGATCCTATTCCTGGATTCATTCGAATTTGGGCCAGAACATTGATGTCATTGATAGCTCATATCGTCGTACATAAGGACCTCTAGGTTTGATGAATGAATTATGTGCAAGTAACGTTGTAGATAAACGTCGAAACATTTTAATATTTGGTGTTGTTCTTTCAGGATATAATTCACCATACCTTTGTTGTGCTTTGAACGAATTTCTATCTAGTTTTATGTACACTTCGTACATATCTCTCTTCTCTTCATTTGTGTATCTTACCATATCGAATAAGTTAAATTGAAATTACTCAGAAAAATATTTAATGACAAGTTCTTGTGACACAATAATAAACGAAGTGACAAATAATATGACATTTCTTGTTATGTTCTTTTTATCCACGGCCTACTACTTGAAAATAATACATTCAATAAACCTAGAGTTGTGTGTATGTAAGAAAAAACAAGTCTATCAACGATATCAATGTTCTGACCCAAATTCAATTGAACCCAGAAAAAAAATCGAGAACTGTGGCCAGTGAATGCAATTTATCAAAAACTGCTGTTAATAAAATAGTCAAGAGACGCGAATACAATGATTTTAAATTTGAATACCAAGCCTTGCAAAAATTATATCGTAATGATCTCAAAATAAAGTTCGATTCTGTAATTTGTTTCAACGGAACAAATGACAAATCCAACAATAATGATTCCTCGCGAGAAGATTGAGAATGTATTGGAAGGTATTCAAGGAGACGAAATAAGCAAATGTATAAGAAGTATGGGTTCCAGAACCGCAAAGTGCATTTTACAACATGGTGGACATTTCGAACACTTACTTCATTAATGTTCATCATTTACTTTCGAATAATCATTTGATTTTTCTTTCATTAAATGATAGTTTCGTTTAATTATTATGAATTAGGTTTTTTACCTCTTGAAATTTGTAAATAATTATTACTTGTTTCTTGCTTTGATTCTGTTACGTTCCATTCAGTTGAAGATGAGTAAGTTGATTTTCTTATCGAAATGTATTGCATGTTGTTAATCAAACTAAAGGTACCTAAATGTAATACAGATCCGACCCAAAGAAATTTGGATAAGGGTCAAAATCACCTGAAAATCAACTTTGAATGACATTGTATGATATATCGTTGAATTCAGCGTTAAAAGTTATTTTAAAAAGTGTCATAAAATATGCAGGTCCGTATTGAAAAAAATGAGGTTGAGGGTGGCCCAGAGCGTACGAAACGTTGGATACAAAATCTGATTATGTCAAATTGAGGATAATTTACTGTCGAATAAAAAACTCCTGTGACATTTTTTGATAATATTTGAAATAAAGTGGGAAAAAAAGAAAAATTAAAATGACAGAATTTACTTTTCTTATGATATCTCAATAACCGGCCCTGATAATCTCTTGTTTGAATTGACAATGCTTCTATGAATGCAACTTTTTCTCCATTTGACCGACCTTCTAACTCTTATGGTTTAAAAGTTACCAATACAATCCCATTAAAAAAGTGGCCAATCGATGTATTTCTGGAAAATGATATAAAGTCATTTTTCGTTCGTTTCACATGACTGTGTTGGAGTTATTACATAGTAGGGTCAAGAAAAGTAATTCTGATGTTATAACATAGGATATGTCATTTGTTTCTTTCCGCGAATTAAAATGATTTTTAAGAATGGTTTTTGTGGGCATCGATACCTAGATTCTAATTTTGAGGTATAATAAAAAATAATTTCTTTAAAATATCATCCTAAATATATCAAAAGAAAATTTAAAATTTTCTGCTATTCTAATTTGTTTGAATCCGAACTTTCAAAATACTAACTGAGAGTTATTACAAATTTAGAAATGTCCGCATTTGAATCAACTTCCTAACTGTTCTGGATAAAAGGATATGAAACTGCTGTGCCAACTTGAGATTTAAACTAGTACACCATTACTTCGCTATCCGAATTTTAAAAAATGAGTTTGTGTTGGAAAGTAGTTATCAAATACTGGATTATTAAAAGCTTTTATTTAGTTTCACCTGTCTCGGTGTCTGTCTGTAATCATATCTTGCAAGTTAAATTTGACCCCAAGGCCGGATTAAAAGGTGTGGAGGCCCTAGGGCAACAAAGGAGTGGAGGCCCCTAATTATTTTTAAACAAGTTTTTTTTTTATTTATTGCGGAACAAATCAAATTATTTCTACACGAGCATATGTAGGTATAATAAAATACAAGAAATAAATTAAATTACAGCGTAAACGAATGGATTCTTGCGAGCTTTTTTCGACGAAAAATCATTGATGGTTTCGGTCAAATCCAGCATCCGGAGAAAATCATTCTCAATGCTAAGAAGCGATAACTTTGATAGGCGGCTTTGTCTCATCGTAATTGGCCTATTTTTTTTCATTTTGGAAAATGAGCACTTTCCAGTGCAATTTGACATCATCACATTCTCAGTTGTAATATCACAAGAGAGTGAAAATAATTCGACAGATTTTCGAAAACTTGTTGCCAGGCAATAGACAAGAGAGACCAACTGGCTCGAGTGGCTATTGCCAACAAGTTTGAGAAAGAAATCTAGGTAATTATTTTCCACTATATCGAACTCTCGTGTGGTATTCTTTTGATTATTTTTTGATGTTACGATCATAAACACATTTCCTTGCAAAATTATATAATGTACTAAACCGGTTTTGATTCATTTCACACTTTTCATGCGAATTGATGACAGACGTCAAATTAAAAATATAGGTTGTCAGACAATAAAAACAAAATACCTCAAATTATTCCCGCGACCATTTTCTAGGTAGAATATTCCCACTATTGATTGGCCAAAACGTATATGAATTATTTGAATTGAACGTTTCCATTGGTTTCTAGCAATGTCAAAAAATAATCACTATAATTTCAATGTTTGAGAATGTAGCTCTGAAATTTTGGTTTTCAAGAATTTGATAGTAGAACATCTTAGATTGGTCTTTTCGATAGTCCTTTTTCAGAAGGATTTACATTTGTTGCGGAATGTTATCCTTCTCTTAGACTCACACTTTCAGATTTCGGGGATTTCTCTGTTACAAGCGCGCCACTCAGCGGACACTTGTCAACGCCAATAAATAGGAAAAACAGGTATAGACGGGCAAAGTGTTTGTAGAATCGGCAGAAAAATAGTCAACAGAATTTGAACTTTTGTTCTATTATGGAATGCGCACAGGGCTCTTATAAATAATTTGATGCAATCATATTCATAAATTGAAATATTATTTTCTTTTGCTTATGATTATATACAATTTTTGTGATTATGGTCCGATTCTATTCAAAATTGGTATCTAGGGGTTTTCAAAGTCGGAGGTTAAATTAAATTAAAAAATTCAACATGGCAGCTCCAAACTGGCGGACGAGTTTTGTGATTATGGTCCGATTCTATTCAAAATTGGTATGTGGGGGTTTTTGGGGTCGGAGATTATTATTCAAATTCAAAAATAAATTAGATATAGATTACTAAACTAGTTATTTATTATCATAAATACTAAAATATAAAAAATAAATAAACATTTTTTTAATCATGCTTTTATTAGGCTTTAATAAAAAACAGAACTAAAAAGTTTAAAATTAAAATAAAAAATGTTGGACAAGATTTTATACAAATGCACTAAAGAGGAAACAATAATTTCCGCGCAAGATTACCTATAATTTCATATATCCGCGGCAAGCTTTTGAATCTGTTACAGAATAACCTAGATCAAACAATGAAATAAATTAATTTTTCCTTTTTAGTGCATTTGTATAAATAAAAGCTTGTCTTTTAATTTTTTTTATATTCATTTTTCTTTTGATTGTGCTTAGTTAAAGGAAAACTTCCAAACACTCACAGGTTGTTGATTTATACTCGAAAATCAAGTGGATTTTACACATAACTGAAAGCAGTTGAAAAATATACCCAACAGCCGTCTCCAGTTATAATTTACAGTGAAAATATGTTTATCTCTGTTGTCGCCTGATCACCGTTCGCGTCATAATGTTTGTTCCTCACTCAGTTGATTGGATGAAATTAAAAAAAAATGATATTAAGTATATTAGCAATTCCATAATGGCGTGTAGAACAAACACAGCGCTAATTGTCACGTCAATAAATCAATAATTATATTTTGATTGTGAACTCGCAAGATAGAAACTCGATAATGTCAGCTAAATCCTATCGAATTTCAACCATATGCGGTTTTCAGGAATAAGATCATCTGATAACGATCCAACTATTGAAAAAAACAGAAGCGAGTCCATCATGGGAAAATCGGAAGTTCAGTCGCTGCCTATCCATCGTCCAGAAACTAAACCGATTTGTATGCCGGCGAATTGCAAAGATATTCCAATGACGGATTTCACAACCGTGCGTTTTGCAAAACTCAATTTGGACAAGAACAGTCAGCCCGACGGAGTTCAAGAGGAAATACCAAAGGAAACAGGCAAAGAAGCTCTGGATATCCCTGATGGGTTTGAGACGTTTTCCAATCAAGTGGCTGGACATTTGATCAACAAGAAATACAATGGTAAGCACTTAATCGTCAATTTAAAGTTGGTTATTTAAAAAAATCCTGAATGAATTCAAATAGCCAATAAAGTTAATATCAGACGCTCAACCTATTGATCCAAGAAACAAATGTTATAATTAATTTCAATTCATAAAAATAAAATCAATTCATAAAATAGAAATGTAATTAATCAAAAAGTTAATTATTTTTACATACTGTTACGAAACTGGGATCCACCTTTTTAATTTCAATTCATAAAAATAAAATCAATTCATAAAATAGAAATGTAATTAATCAAAAAGTTAATTATTTTTACATACTGTTACGAAACTGGGATCCACCTTTATTAAAAATACTCGACTAATTATTGTCCGTCAATCACACAACACAATAAGTCACTACGGCATTTAAAAATATAAATAAAATCCCCTCTCCAAAATATGCCGCGTACGCATTGCACTAAATAACACAACACAATAAGTCACTACGGCATTTAAAAATATTAATCAAAATCCTCTCTCCAAAATATGCCGCGTACCGCATTGCATTAAATAAAAATTCACCTTGAACTCGCTAATATGAATGAACCACTAACTGTACTGTACTATACTCGAATAAATGAATTACTACCTGTCCTCCCGCGGTACGATCGACCTTATATATAATCGTCCTTTGTATCCAGAAGCTTCTGGCAGCTGCTTGTCGGTTTCTAGAAATATCTCGATGATTCCGTGTTTGTTTCGGAAATCCCCAACCGTTACGTCGTCTGGCGTACGATAATCACGCATTGGCGTACTGTATTTAATTTCGTAATAATACAGAGTGTCAGCAGACTTACTCAACATCCCTTGTTTGAAATATCGAAACAATATTTGGTGAATTTGTCACTTTTTTATCACTTTCGCTTTCACCAAAAATAGATTGAATTTAAAATGGAACACCCTATATATTTTTATTTTTTTTAAGGTGGGTGTTCAATGTAGTGTATTTTTATTTCAAGTTGCATCGGGAAACGGTTACACTTTGAGAACTCAAATTTAGTAGGTAAACTCAGAAAGAATTAGAGTACTAATTGAAAATATTGAGATTGAATTCTTTTCGGAAATTGAGATTTCTTAGTCAAAAATTGAAGGAAATAAGCCAATACATGCTTTATTTTTATTTGAAACCAAGACCCAAGATAATAGTTCAACTTCCGATTAAAAGCGAATCTCCAGACAATTTCGTTTGGGACATTAACTTGTAATACGAAATGGGCGGCGAATAGCCAAATTCAAACATACAGCGAGAAATAGTTCCTACTTTACCAACATTCTTATTGATTTCTTAGTCCAGCCGTTTTGGGATAGAGAGCTCCATTGTAAATTTCATTCATACAGTGCCTACTATACTATAATGAAATAGGAATGTGATTTTGATAACGTCTTTAGAAGTAGAAAGATAGAGAAAATGAAAGTTTCGAATCAACAATCAATGACGGGATCCGGAGGTTCAATCTGAATAATATAACGAAACTTTTAGTTCAACTTCCGATTAAAAGCGAATCTCCAGACAATTTCGTTTGGGACATTAACTTGTAATACGAAATGGGCGGCGAATAGCCAAATTCAAACATACAGCGAGAAATAGTTCCTACTTTACCAACATTCTTATTGATTTCTTAGTCCAGCCGTTTTGGGATAGAGAGCTCCATTGTAAATTTCATTCATACAGTGCCTACTATACTATAATGAAATAGGAATGTGATTTTGATAACGTCTTTAGAAGTAGAAAGATAGAGAAAATGAAAGTTTCGAATCAACAATCAATGACGGGATCCGGAGGTTCAATCTGAATAATATAACGAAACTTTTCCTGACTGATAATAGGCATACGAGAAATAATGTTTCTAAACTTCCTTCTGAGGGTAGTGCACCTCTTTGCCAGTTAATTTATTAAATATTTCGAAAATTGTGTTTTTTCGCAAAACGCTGATATATTTACAAGCTTTTATCCAACTTGCCTTGTTTGTTTCTCTGTGATTATTATTTATTTCTCAATTTGTACGTTTTTGTGAAATTTTGCAAATGAATTTTGATCCATTTCTAGTCGTCCGATTAACTTTGGCAGGTGTTCATAATTCCGGTGACAATCTATTAAGAAATTTTTGTTACAGAAAAAAACAAAATGGCGGATGAGTTTTGTGATAATGAGGCGCTTCTATTCAAAATTGGTATGTGGGTGTTCTTTAGGTCGAAGATAATACATTTTTTGTCAAAATTCATTGATTTAAGATGGCGGCTCCAAGATGGCGAACGAGTTTTGCGACTATGGTCCAATTCTATTCAAAATTGGTGTGTCGGAGTTTTTGAGTCGGAGATCATAATTTTTTGTCAAAATTCATGAATTTGAGATGACGAATTTTGTGATTATGGCCCGATTGTTTGTCAGAATTTAATAAGATGACGGATTTCATGAATGACTGAAAATAATTAAATAAAAATGATGAATTTATTCAAATGCATTAAAGAGGAAAAATAAATAAAAAAATATTGATAAAGACAAGTTTTTATACAAATGCACTAAAAAGGAGAAACATATTTCTTTAATTGTTTGACCTAGGTTATCCTATGAATAACAGATTCATAAGTTTGTCGAGAATACAAAATAGGTATTCTTGCGCCTTTATATTTAGGGTTGGGGGAATGTTTTTTTTTATTTAGTCCGGGTTTTTGGGGACGGAGATTTTTATTTTGTTGTCAAAATCAAAACATTCAGAATGGCAGCAGCAATAAACTTCATTAAAAAGGCAAATATGTGATGCATTAAAAATTACTCTGTGTACAATGCTTGTAACGAAATATGGTTTCTTGGGGGTTTTGAAGGCGCGTAGTACACATTTTTCCAGAGAAGTTTTTTTTTTCTTCAGACACGTGACGTAGTTAAATTATTGTAGTCTTATATTGGTGAGTATATACATCGAAATGAATTCTGCTAATCAAATGCATTTATCTAACCAATAAAATCCCAATATCAGAGAATATATACCATGTTGCTATAAAACAAGTAGACATTTACCATTATCGATACCAAACCTATCAAAATAATTCAGTCACTCTCAGATGACGTCCAAGTCACCGTCAAATTAAAAAATGATGTCCGACCTTTTCGGAAATACTTCCTTAGAAGAAATTCGAAAAAACGTAGAAAAGTGTAGGTATGTTTGTAATAGCTAGCTCGATATATAATCTGGTCATATACCACTCCATAGATATTTTGGGTAGAGTATACTTTGATATTTTTTCGCCAATATTGTTGCAGAAATTTACCACTCGCTGTCGGAGGTGTTGGTCTCGTAAAGTTCTACAACAACATTGACACAAAAATGTCAAAGTACCTCACCAAAATATCCATCACTTGTGATATAACTACTGAAAATCACACGCTATGTATGCGAATAAATCAATGATTTCTGATTTTACAAAGAAAAATTCGTGAACAACATAGATGACATAAAAAATATAAAATATCTTTCTATTTTTTATTCTACAGCATTATTTTTTATTCTATCCACGTAGGGTCGTAACATTTTCAATACCTTGGAGAACGTTGTCTGATTATTTCATCCAGAACATATATAATCCATATAAAATATTTCTAACGTGGCAACCATTTTCTCTCTCCACAAAATTTCGTCTCTTTCTCAACGAATATTAAGGAAGAGAATTATTCAAGTCGTTCAGAATGAACCGTAAAAATGCCACAGATTTGTGGAATTTAAGCAAAGTTTTGTTGAGAACATTTTTTATTTTATTTTTTTAATATCTGCTGTTGTAAGAATTCAACCAGTGAATTATGGCATCCAACGATTATTAATTGTTTTCATAATAAATCTGTTCATTCCCAACATTCAAACAAACACAAAAGTCGCAATCAAAATACATATGAACCTGGAATTCAAAACTAATATATGCCCAAAACATTCACTAGAATAATATCAAAATTCAAAATCCAATAACGATTCATCTGCCGCTGGCGCTGGAATAATATATTCTACCGTAAAATCCGTAACGAGGATTTCCTTATTTCACCTTCTCAGGACAAGCCAACTGGCATGTTGCCAAGCCCGCCAATATATTTACGAATCTCTACGTTCATTTTTTAACCTTTGTTGGACCTCATAATAATGGATTTTATTTTCAAAGAATTTTATTTCGCAATAACTATTTCACCAATCATTTCTTCCTGATTAATTTCCAAACCAAATGATAATTGATACTTCAGTTCTCCGTCTATTGTCTCGTAGTAGAAATTAGTTTCGACTATAATTCATTTGCACGGTTGGAGACTTGGATAAATATTCAGTATAATGCATGGCGGCTCTATCAGATTAGTTTTACAAGCCATATTTGTCGCCAGCCTTAAATCTTCAGGAAATTCCGATGAAAATATACATTTTTAAATTTCAATCCCATATATTTTTTTCATCAATTTGATATCGAGAGTCCTGGAATGGACTGAAATCATCCTTAACAAGGAGAATAAAAATCAATTATGATAATGTGATCAACAACTTGGCAGTTATAGGCCTTCGAATTTTATGAAATATCTCTTCTCTGGTGCCTAATAGTAATTAAAACTTTGATCAAATAATATAGACTAGATTAGTGACTGAGTAACTCTGCCAAAGAACGGGTTTGAATATATTATCTTAAGACTCAGCTTTTTCACCTCCAGTTATACTAGGAATAAATCAACCAATAGCTAGATTGTGCTTTTGGTTAACGTTTATTGATAATGCAAAAACAGCACATTCTAATCATTGGTTGATTTATTCCTAGTATAATCGTAGGTGAAAAAACCGGGTCTGAGGAGAATAAACAATAACAAATAGACAGAGTGGTTTACCTACTCCGCACATCGTATAAACGCGCGATCCATTACCAAAGAGTAGACTATAATCTTTGCAATTACAACATAACCTAAAACAATTCGTTTGTATATCTACAGCGTTGCGTTCCCGGCTCTAACGTATGGACTTGGAGCATGGGGGAGAAGTTTAACGTGCAGCGGCGCAGTGGCGAAAACGGACAAACTGTTCCAGACAGTATCACTTATCCCCATTTAGCGCTGTGATAAAAAGGGTGTCTACAAAGCGCGATAGTTTAAAATTCTCGGTCGCAAACGTCAAAACAATATTTGTATTGTGCTTCGTATCAAAGAGAGGTCCAGGGTTGAAATTGCGAGTATAATAAATGAATGACAATGAACGAGCCGCAAATAACTTCGAATCGAATTTAAATGACGTGGACGGCGTAGAAAAGAAGTTTTCGGGTGACCACTGCTGTGTTGTAGGGTGCACAAACATGTGTTCAAATGCATCCCCGAATAAGAAATTTTATGGTTTTTCTACCGTGAACTACCAACGTCACCAAAGATAAAAATGTATACTGGCAGTACGAAGAGTAAAGTGATTGGCAAGTTTGTTATTATTGTACACTAATTAACAACTAGAATTACTTCTTTGTTGAAAATTATTGACAAATTGCAATAAATACAGTATTGATATTGACTTTGTACGGTATATACTTGGAAATATGTTGGTCAATTCATAATTTCTTTGCACATATTTGGGTTGAAAAACTCGGTGACATTAATGTATTCGAATGTATTTTCACATTGACATAAACAATTGAATTTTTTCATACTAATAATTACAGTAATATAAAAAATATGGATGAAACATATTTTTATTCGTGTAATACACATTCAAAATTTTTTTATAGTCAAATTATGACAGTGAACGAATACTAAAAAAAATATGTGAAAATGAAGTTATGTAAAAAGAAAACAATATTCTCAATATAGTTTTTTTATTCATAGAATTTACTGCTACATTAGACATGTAAGTTTTTATTATATTTTATCAATTGTTTGTGGAAGTATTTATTCACCTCTAATTCGACAGAGTACTGATTTTGTCGCTGCTACTTGGCTAATGTATGCTGGAATAATCAATTTCTTCACTTCCCGCACCTGATACACGTTGACCCGATCGCACCAATGCTGCTGATTTTCGAAAACAATGTGCCTTGTAAAGTCTAAAAACCCAGTTGCAAGCACTTGCTACATCACGAATATAGAACACTTTTCAACTTGACAATAAATTACATGTTAACACTACGATGATAGGCGAATCAGGTGTTCACCACTTTGTCTAAATCTGCCTTTTATTCATTATTAACGCAATTTCCGAAACCGGGGCTCAATTCAATTCAAAGGTTATACAGGCCGAATCACAATGCAACCGCAGTTTTCACGTTTTTAACAAACAAATTCAAACTGTTGAACTTTTAAAAACGCTCTATTTATATTTATCAAACAGGCAAATGCAGATAAATTGCACCATCCGCCTACAGATGTTTCATGGTTTCCCAATCATCAGGACGGCTTGTGGTCTTTCTCAAAGTCTTATCAAATATCTCATAGTGATAATACCTACCGGCATGTGAAAAATGTGAAATGCACAAAATTATAGAGGTGACACCTATAATTTGTGTGGTGAAGCTTAGACCCAATGACGTGGAATTTGATGACACGAAATTTCATGCACATCAATAGGTCACCAACAGATGTCAGTATAGGCCAATCCACGACACCAAAAGTCGTACTCCTAGTGCGTTCAGAGTAACGCAAAACAAATAATGAAAGAAAGAGAAATTTGTTAAGAATCCAAGAAAGCCACTATCCGCCTACAGCTGTTTCATGGTTTCCCAATCATCAGGACGGCTTGTGGTCTTTCTCAAAATCTTATCAAATATCTCATACTGCTAATACCTACGGGCAAGTACGAAAATGTGAAATGCACAAGATTATAGAGATGACACCTATAATTTGTGTGGTGAAGCTTAGACCTAATGACGTGTAATTTGATAACACGAAATTTCGTGCACATCAATAGGTCACCAACAAATGTCAGTATAGGCCAATCCACGACACCAAAAGTCGTACTCCTAGTGCGTTCAGAGTAACGCTGCACCACTTATAAAGGTGCTCCAACTCCATAGACTTGACAACGATGTATGAAAGTGGATAATATGTTGCCATTAGATTTATTTCATATACAGTGTGTCAATTTTAAGAGTTGCCAGTGGGAATATTTCGGAAATGAAAAAAGATATAAGAAAGGCCCAAGCCCGTTTCGAGGCAAGCTCGGGGGCACCAAAATAGCATAAGAGCAAACCTAAATACTCTCACCCCCTCCGCTCAAAATACTCAAAAAAATCCCAATTAACAAACTTAGATCAATTAATTCTGAAACGATTAACCTGTTCGCATACAGTGAATCCTTTCTTCCATTGAGGAAAGAAACCAGTGTCCCAAAAAACTGCGAAAACTGAAGAAATTACAATCAATGGAAAACTCTCAAAACTGGAACGTTTTTAGATTTATTGATCGGCAGAGGAACAAAATATACAAATGCATCAGTAACTTCGTATTATCAGATATTGCTTAAAATTTCTTTCTGCTAATTCGAAACCGTGCGGTGAAGAGTTATTGGACTTACGCAACGGATTTTTAGAAATCTCGAGTTTTGGTTTTATTTGTTAGTTTTGAGAGTGTATTCCTGTTGAAGTTCTTTTTCATTTTGTCAAGTTATTTTTGAGTTGAGAACATTCAACTTTTTCCGTTGATTTTCATTCATGGTTTATTCTATGGATGAAAGAATTGAAATGAAACAGGATAATTATTTCCGAACTGTTTTCATCCAGAAAAAATGTTGGCCAGGAATACATACCTAAGTTGGTGAGGAAACGGGTTCCGTAAAGAACAAAAAAAGGACTACACCACAAGTACTTGAGAAAGCTGCTACTGTGGAAGTACTGGAACAATTTGCAATTAATCCTCAATTTTCGTTGCGATGGGCTGCAAGGAAAACAGGAATGTTTCATGAAACGGTGCAGAAGGTTCTGAAGCATCCTCTTTTTCCGTATAAAATGAAAATTTTGTAAGGACTAGGTGATGATGACCTTGATAGAAGAGTATAATTTTGCGAACTGATGACTAACTTAATTGATACTGCGCCTGGAACCATATATAATATTTGTTTTGGTGATTCGATGACAATTCGTTTTCAGCAAAAAAGTGCCTGTGTTTTTCACCGAATTTTGTTGAATGGATAATCTCTTTTCTCAGAGCAAATTATGATAGTTTTTATTTCCATTAGAAAAAAAAACAGGAAATATTTGATTGATGATATGAACTACATAATTCATTCATTCCTTACGTATGAATGGTAAAGTAAATATCAAGTATGATAATTATTTGAAAATTAAATTTAGTGAACTGTCAATTCCTTAAATAAATAAAATACAGGCGATTCCATTTGAAAACAAAACAGATATTTTTCAATTATAAAAAATTGATAAGGTCCAATTTTCGTTGAAAAATTTGCCTTGTGATTTTCTATCTGATATAGATAGTTGAATTACTTTTCTAAAATTGAACCAGTATATTAAAATATGAGATATGGAATGGTCAAAGTGTTCCCCACTCGAATATGGAATAAAATAAAGAAAGTATGTAGTCGAATTATAATGACAAAGTATCAAATATAAAATGAATCACTGGATGAAACAGTTACATTTACTTATCCGCTTATTTTTACATTTCTTAAATAATATCAAATTCAGTAATACTTTCTACCTATGAATTTTTAATAATCAATTATAATAAGGTCAATGAATGGTTCAGTTTGTATTTTTTATTTTCTTTTGAGTTCGGCAGATTCCAATTCTTTTGAATGAATATTCTGAAGTCAAGACGAAACTCTCCTTTTTCTTGAAGAAACATAAAAATTACTATATCATCAGGGAATATGAGAACATTTGTTACATGTAAATAAACAAAGCCACAATCCCTTTTTATGATTGATAGAAATATTCAGAAGGACAAGATATAATCCTTATTTTTCCTATTGTTTATCTAGATTTTAGTAATTAGCTGTCTATAAATTGGATTAGTTTTTTCAGGAATGCTTAAACAGAATGGAGTAGTTTTCAAACCAATACTCAAAAAAGATAACGGCGATAGAGAAATACATTTTTATGAAAATATTCAGAACTCGATGGACAAACCTTTGATAGAACTGAGAAATTTAGTCGCAACATATTATGGAACAAAAAATTTGACAGTAAATGGTGTAGAACATGAATATTTGATGTTAGAGGATCTGATAAAGAATTTTAAGGAGCCTTGCATTATGGACGTGAAAATCGGAAAGAGGACCTGGGATCCAACTGCCAGCTTTAAAAAAATAACTTCGGAAGAGGTATGATTAGTGTTTTAAAAGTATTCTATATTGCTTTCATTTTGGTTACTTGTAACTTATTTAAATCCAAATATAATTATTTCAAATAGTGGTACCCACAAATAGCCCAAATATTTAAGTATAAGTAATTCAATATTATGTTGATATTTTCAGTTGATGATTTAGTTCGTATTAGAAAGTTGCAAATATCGTAATATCTTGACAATCATTGAAGATGAGCTATATTTTGAAAAATCAATTATTTACTTTTATCTTTTTGTTATTCGATTTTTACATCAAATGCATTATTCAGTAAACCCAATCATGTATACAACTAATAATTGCTTACTTACATATTCCCATTTCAGACAAAATACCATGATTGTAAAAGGGATCTAGGATTCTGCATTCCTGGTTTTCAAGTCTACAAAATAAGCAACAATCACTTCATCAAGCATGGAAATGAATATGGGAAAACCTTGAATAAGGAACGTGTTGAAGATGGTAAGATTTTGTTACAACTTTTGATTACTATTTTAACACTAAAGTTATTCGACTTACATAGTCCAGTATGTGGGGGTTTTTCCCCTGCAAAAAGGTGGGGTAGAAACAATTTTGATATATATTTATTATATATTATTTAGCTCCGGGCTCCGATGAACAATCCAAATTTTCGGGGGTCGGCGCGGCAGTCCGCCATCTTGGAAATAATCCTTCAACAAAAATGTTTATTGAGGAAGACTAAATTCCCTAGAATTTTTGCATTAACACTTTTTTTGTAAGTCTGATATGTAACAAGTTACACAGTGGTGGAAACAAGAACATTTTTCAAAAAAATCCTCCAACTGCTCGTGTTTCTCATTTTAAGAAATCATTTTGTAGCTATTCATTATATAATTATAATTTTGCATATTCGAAGTCAACTCATCATTTCTACACTACCATGAGGTAAAGCAAAAGGGCGGGTT
The DNA here is from genome assembly GCA_018342105.1 of Gonioctena quinquepunctata. Classification (NCBI taxonomy): domain Eukaryota; kingdom Metazoa; phylum Arthropoda; class Insecta; order Coleoptera; family Chrysomelidae; genus Gonioctena; species Gonioctena quinquepunctata. The sequence goes on along the minus strand of JAFIRS010002757.1, from coordinate 120,557 downwards.
TTTTAAAATTGTGGTATCCCCAGTAGGCCTAATTTGCAGATGTTCCTCTTTTTGAAATTGAGGACAGCACTTATTCCGTAATTTATGTACCCGAGAATATTTCTATTATTTCTTTTTTTTCTTTCTGATGGTCCTGATTGGTTGATGTTGATATCTTCATAATCGTCTTCGTTTTCAGTGTTATCCTCTAATCAATTTTCCGCACTGAGAATCTGGGCTTCCATCCATTCCATGTCATTGACTCATCTTTGTCGTCGCTCTCTGACCTCTAGTGCATTCTCGCATGATTCACCATTGCAGAATCCGTATACAACAGAGCACTTCAACTTACTTTTCCTGCAACACATGCTTTACCGCATCCCTTTTTGCAATGCCATGAAATGACATTCAATAAGGTATCTGGACAGGTTTATCTGACATTGTTACTGGAGTGAGCACATTGGTACCAAGTTTCCAGCCCCAGTCGAATTAATTTTTTTGGATTCCACACCATTTTTGGACTTGGTGGTTGGTCCTAAATGCATAGTACCGTAAAACGTCCTTTGGCGGTGGTAAATAAGCTAGGTTGAATTTGCTTTTTATTGCCGATTTTGCGAAACGTTGGTAGCGGACTTCCAAGGTTTCTTCTTCCTGGTTTCCACCATACAAAGCAACGAGATAGCGGGCTCCGGCGTCTGCGATGTCTTCTGGTTTGACATTCTGAACTTTGAAGATGCCAATGTCAGCATTGAGTCCTTTGTTTTTTTGGACAAGCGAAAATTTTGTTTTCCTATGTTGAAGAGGGATGATGTGTCACAGCCGCTAACCGCATGTAAAAACAGGATATTTTCGGCTGCTTCTTTCACTTTGAAATTATTCGCGGAATACACTCTTTGAGCAGTTTTGTCTCTCCCCGGTTCGCGAAAGTAGATGTTGGTTTTGGATGATCCTAATGCTGTTAGCAGAACTAAACCAATGATAAAAACAGCGTCGAATGATGAGCAGAGGGAAATCCCTGTGTTGACAATCAAGACATCAACATCTTCTTCAGCCTGCTTAACAGTAAAAGATGCTGTTCAAATTTTTTTGTCAGTATTGAAATCAGATGGGCTTTACTTTTTTCATTGGCCAAAAATCGTTCTTGAGAAACTTGAACCGTCATTATCTCATCGAAATAAACTTTCGCAGACATCTGCTTTTTCGTTCGGCGAAGTCTTTCTGCATTCTTCGTACTTGTCACCATCAGATGGATATCCATCGAAAACAACGTCTGCGTTTGAATTGAAGTGATTTTGTACATATTGAACGTACTTCTCACAAATTGACCCGAATGAATCGTAACAATGCCATATTGCCCACTGTGCAAAAACTCATACTATTAATGTTATTATATGGTAACCTAGATACATTGTTACATTATGATTATTGTGCCCATAACGTCTCAAGGACCATTTTAGAGTCGTTATATGTCAACCAACATAACAAAATCCCAGATACGTTATATAAAAATCTAATCTGATACGTTATCTGAAAAAGTACTTATACCAGGTGACACAGGATATCAGGCCACCCCTGTAACTTCTGCATTCGTGAAGGGATTTTTCTGGAATTTGGTACAGTTATATAAGCAACCATTTCGGATTTGATCACATTACAATCCAATATGGCGGACTTCCAGTTTTTCTGCAAATGCTAGCAACTTTGTTTTTTCAAATAGAACACCCTGTATATTTTTACATATTCAAGTTCAACCGGTCAAAACAAGTCCAAACCTTATGTCAAATGTAATTTTTTTGAAACAATTGAAATTAAAATTGTTATTTTATTTTACCTCGTGGATAAATGAGATTTGGTCAAGGCATTCACAATGAGTGGCACATAACAGAGAAACATAATTTTTTCTGAAAAACTATTTTTTGTGTCATTTATTGATGAATTAATTTAGTCACATCACATTTTGATCAAAAAATTTTTTTTTTCAAATGAAACTCCTATGGGCCACCTACCTGTCTCTCTAGAACATTCAGTAAGGAAAAAAATGACATATCATTTTTGTATTTCGCTGCAGTAACAAATTGTATACATTCAAAAATCTACAACTAGTTCATGAGTTTCCTTGCAGTTCGAATAATTTTTCAACTTAGTAAGCTGTGGAAAACAACATTTCTGAATCTTATCAACTAATTGTGTTTCGCTGTCATCTTTCATCTCAACTCTCGAAAAACTTCCGGGAATTAGTTTAGTAGAAATGTAAAATCATAATTATAGGTTCACAAGAAGTGAACAGGTTGATATTAATTTACTGAGAATGTCTTGAAAACATTGTCGCCGCTTGTCAGTAATATGCTGAACGATACCCACACAGAAGACACCCACAAAGAACCTTTTTCAAAAATGTGGAGAGAAGATTCCCAAAAGAACCCAACAATGGAGAAGAAGATCGTAAGTGAGGAGGCAGAAATGAATGTTTTGCTTATGTTGATTTTAATCCAACCGCTTCGACGCGGGAATTGGAATACCAATGCAATGTTAGTCAAGAAAACGCTAGACGAATTTTAAAAAAACACCATTATCGTGCTTGTAAGTATAACTTACACAATTTGTTGACAAGATTCAGAAATGTTGTTTTACACAGCTTACTAAGTTGAAAAATTACTCGAACTGCCAGAAAACTCATGAAGTAGATTTTTGAAGTTATACAATTTGTTACTGCACCGAAATACAAAAATGATATGTTATTTTTTTTCTTAATGAATGTAGAGAGACAGGCAGGTGGCCCATAGGGGTTTCATTTGAAAAAATGAATTTTTGATCGAAATGTGATGTGACTGAATTGATTAACCAGTGACAGAAAAAATTAAGTTTTTCTGTTATTTGCGACTCATTGTGAATAGCTTCGACCAAATTTCATTTATCCACGAGGTAAAATAAAAAAACAATTTTAATTTCAATTGTTTAAAAAAAATGACATTTGACATAAGGTTTGGACTTAAAATATCGAGGGTGTTCCATTTGAAAACACAAAGTTACTGGCATTTCCAGAAAAACCGGAAGTCCGCTATATTGGATTGTAATGTGATCAAATCCGAAATGGTTGCTTATATAACTGTACCAAATTCCAGAAAAATCCGTTCACGAATGCAGAAGTTACAGGAATGGCCCGATATCCTGTGTCACCGGTATACTAGTATGCGGAATGAAATCATTACATAATAAGTCCTTTTATTCACATCATTTGAAACTACTTTCTTACGGAAAAAGTACTTTCTCAAAGAGTAACAACAACTGAGCTGTTATGGTATCAAGTCTCTTCTTTTTAGGTTCTTCTGGATGTATTAAGTATCTCATAATATACCTAAATGTATCTATCCAACATATGCTATTGATGGATTATTTACAATTAAAGTCAATACAATAGGGCTTTCCTACAAAAATTAATAAAATAATTGAAAGTACGCTATCGAGCATAAAGTTTGACACAAATGATATATCCATTTGTGCCTAAGCTTCATATGCTATATGTCTTCAGTCGAGTTTATATTACCATAAATCATATTCAGTTATAAATGACAAGACGGATTATTAGAATGTATGAATAAAAAATGAATTGAATGATTACGTCCAGTGAATAATAGTTTATATATATTCAGGTCATTATTGATAAATATTGTGTGATTCAGTTAAATCTATATGTTAAATAGGGATGGTACAACAAAACTATTTATATGTTGGCGGGATACATCATTTAAGTAAATTCGAATTTGAAATAAAAAATATATATAAAAATAAAATATATAAATAATTATTATTTACTGAAATCTCGGAACTAAAAACTTTTAAAATCCAAGAAGGGTTCGAACCTGAACTTTCAGTTTTCATTACGATGACAGCCCGAGTTTTTGGTTTCCTTTAATAATCATTGTTTTGCATGTCGTAGCCATTCCATGGCTATTTATCAAATAAAGAATTCGAAAATGTTGGGACAACTTTCTGTACTGCACCTAAAAAAATATGTATTGAAATATTTTATTAACAATGCTGTCAGAAGTATTTCTCATTACCTCACATAAGTTCGATAATAATCCTTTTTAGTTGCTTTTTTGGGTATTGGCCATAGGGTTTTTCCAGACGCTACAATAGAATATAGAAATACTCAAGTGTTTATAGTGTATTTGCTTGTGTCGATTCATATATCATATTGAAGTTGAGAGTTGTGATACAATTCAAATTATTTTGTCCGAGGTAGATACCTGGGGCCATAAATATATCCATATAAAGTTTTCAATCGTCTTAAGGATATTTCCTGTTGATTCTTGGAATTAGGGTGCAATTTTTTGGGAAAACTGATGCCACAAACAAATCAAACCATCATATTGAGATTTTATTAATCACCCTCCTAGTAGAAAACAATATGATGATGTGACACATAACTTTTTTTTCGCATATTTATTTTCTTGTAGATAGGTAATAAATACCATCAATAATTTGATTACTCAAAAAAACTCACTAAGTAGTATAGAACCGGCACAAGAGATCGATAAACGATAAATGAAATACCGCCACTTATTTGAGGTTAACCGGACAGCTGACAAAGATAAAACACAATACCAGCTGAGAACGTTTTTGCAATGAATCATTTACGTCATATTTCTTAACCACCAAACGTATCTTCGACGTCCCCATGGTATTGAAATGTTCTGAAACCAGAACATCCGAAAGATATAAATAAGATACATTGCTATAAATAAATCATCAATGTGTTTTAAAGATGTCTCAAAGTTCGTTTGGTACGAAATGCAGCTGTGATGATTTTTCGGGCTGTATTAGTGACAATGCTTATAATAACATCGCAATATTACGTCTCCATAATTTATAAAAATTATGTTTTCTCGGAAAAGTCGTCACGGGTACAAGAGTTGAACGTTAATAAACGTCCCGGGTATGTTTCTTGCTCAGTAGGAACTATATGTAAACATTGATTTTGGTATCTCCACTTTATAAATTCATGCCACAGTGACAGTAAAAAAATTTATATGCAACAAGAAAAATCACTTCAATTTGAAGATTTCGCTATATAATGTTATTGTAAAAAGAGTGAGTTGAAGGATTTTTTGGAAGAATGTTTTCCGCCGCTGTAAATCGTTACACATGAGACTTACAAACAAGTGTTCATACAAAAAATGTAGGTAATTTAATCTTCTTCAAATTTTTATCATAGGATTAACCGTTAAGGAATTATTTCGAAAAAACCAACCCATTTTTTGTACCTATAATCAAAGATGGCGGACCCCGCCAACCTCCCGCTTCCCCAAGGTCGAAAACTTGGATTTTTAATCGGGGTCTGGAACTAATTAATATATATCAAAATCATTTCTACCGCACCTTTTCTAGGGCAGAGGCCTTTTTTAGACCCCATTGACTGGAGTATCGATTGAACCACGCGATTTTTTCCAGAATTTTTAAATTTCTTCCCGATGATCATCAGTCAATTATACAATGAGCAAGAAATGATTTTATTCCATAAGTACTCATATACTATACTTTTTCTAGTACTTGACTTACATTTTCAATGCATATCAACAAAATATTAAGTTTAATTTTATTAAATAATCACTTCATATGATTGAATTTATTTCCTTGGTTTAAAATATATTCAGAAGAATGGAAAAAGAAACAAATATCTGGTATTTTCATTTTACCTCCAACTTGCATTTCAGAAAATCTCCAAAAAACTTCGTTACCTTGTTTTTGTTCCTCATAATGTTAATCATTATCTTCAACTCAGTCAAGGCATTTAAAATATTTTTCAAAATACATATACATATTCACAGATTACTTTCTTTCGTAGTCATTCGAACCTTCCTGAACGCTGACGATGGCAAAGTTTGTAGAAGTTTGATTGTGCAGTTCTTAGCAGCTCTTTGGCAAATCCAGTATTGGGTCAGACACCAAAGACAACTGAGGCTATACTCTTCTTCCATACTTCTTGTTTACGATGCCAGACGGCTCCGAGAAAAAATGAAGAATGTTAAAGTAACATCTCCTTTGAAATTGAAGAGGAAAGGCAGTCTTTATCGACCTATGAGTATGGCTGTGTTGAACGGTTCTGAAAGGATTCAAACTGGATTTAGTGGGCAACTCACAAAGGAAGGACCGATATTGAAGCCACCAAGGTCACCCAATAAGATTGTTAATTTAGAAGTTCCTAGTCATGAAAGTAACAATACCTGGCACAAGTCAATGCACTCTTTAAAAAGGACGCATTCTTTCCAAAACAATTACGATAAAGATGTTCAGAGTAAAAAGCAAGACTATACATATCTACTCGATGAATTGTGCAGTGATCAGAAATCTGAATGTTGGGCAACAGCTAAGATGATTGACTTTGCACATGTTTTTCCCGCTGAAAATTGTGATATAGATAGAAATTATTTGAATGGAATCGATAATTTAGTTAATTTATTTGAAGAATTTTTATTCGAGAGTGAATAATTTTTAATTTACCACTATTTTTGTATTGGCTTCTGCTAGGTACTATGAATCCATCACAAAACATATACATTTATATAATTGACATATCCAAATTTTTACAAAAATTAAAATAATATATTTTTGTGAAACTATTTTGTTGCAACAATATTAAAAAATTTAAACTGTAATGTTGTTTCAGTCAAGTTTTATTTTTATAGAGATTGATTTGAGAAAAAATATGGTTTTCTACTTTCCATTTAGTTTAAAGTGAAATATCTAAAATTGTTTTTTCAAAGGTCAAATTTAATTTTTCACCAAAATAGATATAGTCGAATCAATGAAGCAAAAAAAAAATCATGAGTGAGTAGAAGTTTTCTTCTACACACTGAAACGGCCCCCATTTTGATGTTTTTGAAATGTAGTAATACCAATAACCAAATTACATATACAGGGTGTAATCTAACCTCTTGCACACCCATGAATGACTAGTGTATAATGCCATTTTATAACGAATTACATTGTTTAAAAAATCTGAACAAAAATTGAAAACATGTTTTGTTCTTGGTAAAATTTGACATTTTGTATAGCGCCTCCCGCCTAATTTCAGGTGACCTACTCAGAGGAAAACTTCGGCAATTTCCGAATGCAATAAACATTTAACTCGACATTTGAATAAAGTAGAATGTTGAACTGGTACACATTTCAGGCTGCCTGAGATAGATATTCAATTTCATAGTGAAGAAAACAAAACTAACCTTGTTATATCCAAACTGGTGATGAAGTCAGAACTAGTTGACTTCATACTTTGCCTTGAGGCACTTATCATAATTATCACAGTCACTTGTAAGAAACAAACAACACAAATATTGGAAAACATTCGCAATTGAATATTGTTTTGAAAAATAATATCACGACCATTGTAGTGATTCAGACATTCCGAACACGTGAACTGAACACTTTTGCCAAGCAAAATTCTCGCATGCACGGTTTACAACGCTGTCTACGAACGAAAGTTTGTTAGATTCTACTATAATTTGAACATTTTTGTCTTTTATAAAATTTGCCATTCTATCAAAAAATAATTTATAATACATTAATATATCTAGTACGAAAACGCCCGTACAGTGATTGGTTACTCCAGAATCCAATCAGAATTGAAATTTACTACTTCATTCATAAATGCTACAAGTGCATCTTCTACTTGTCTTCTACTCTTCAAAATACGCACGGAACAGCTGGGTGTTCAGTTTTAAGAGCCAGCAAAATCAGACAATAATGTTCAAATCAATTGGTTGCTAATAAGGATCTTTCATTCACCAGCCAATCAGAAAATACTAGTAGAATCTAACAAACTTTCGTTCGTAGACAGCTTTGTAAACCGTGCATGCGAGAATCTTGCTTGGCAACAGTGTTCAGTTCACGTGTTGGCATTTCTAAATCAATAACTAAAATGGTCATGATATTATTTTTCAAAACAATATTCAATTGTGAATGTTTTCCACTGTTTGTGTTTGATTCCTACAAGTGATGAGTGTCTCAAAGCAGAGTATGAAGTCAACTAGTTCTGACTTTATCACCAGTTGAGGTTAGTTGTTTTCTTCACTTAGAAATTGAATATCTATCTCAGGCAGCCTGCAATGTGTACATTTACCACACAATCAGTTCAACATTCTACCCTATTCAAATGGAGTTAAATGTTTATTGCATTCGGCAATTGCCAAAGTTTTTCTCTGAGTAGCTCACCTAAAATTAGGCGGCTACCCAAAATTTGGTCGAATTTTCCAAAGAACAAAACATGTTTTTATTTTTTTTTGTTCAGATTTTCAACCACTGTAATTTGTTATAAAATGGCATTATACACTCGTCAATCACAGGTGTGCAAGAGGTTAGATTACACCCTGTATTATATATGTGTATATATATATATATATCCGTTGAAATAAATAAATAAATCTTAATATATATAAATTACGCTTCACGTTGTTTGTCCGCGATGGACTCCTAAACTACTTAACCGATTTCAATCAAATTTGCACACCGTGTGCAGTTTGATCTAACTTGAAAGATAGGATAGCTCACATCTCAATTTATAGCCGCAATATTATTTTATTGCAAATTATTTCTTGCTCCAGTTCCGAGCGTTTTACGTGTTTATGTTAGTATGTGTTATTTAGACTGAAGTATGAATTAAATTCATATAGTAGAAAATCAATCATAGAGGTTGCCATGTTTACAAATGGCATCTGTGTAAAAAGCATGGTGGTCCCCATGACTGGCGTTCTCCTACCGTTTCCCTTGAATAATAGTTTAGGAGTCCATCGCGGACAAACAACGTGACGTGTAATTTATATATATTAAGTGTGCAGTTTGATCTAACTTGAAAGAGGATAGCTCACATCTCAATTTATAGCCGCAATATTATTTTATTGCAAATTATTTGTTTATTAATTATCTGTTAGCTCCAAACGATTCTAACAGATGGCGGTATCTGTTGACTGTTGAGTAATAACGGGATGAGAGGATAAGGGGATAACGGGATAAAGAAAAAAAGGGGTAACAGGAAAATGGGATAACGGGATGACACAATAAGGGGATAAGGGAAAAACGGGATAAAGAAAAAATGGGATAACAGGAAAACGGGGTAAAGAAAAGAAGGGGTAACAGGAAAACGAGATAACGGGACAACAGGAAGCGGAAGGAGTCAAAAGCATAATCTAGATGGAACAACATAAAGGAAAACAGAAAAAAAGAAATTCTACGCGGACGAGACTTTTCGGGAAAAACATTTTGGGGAACATAGAAATTTGGACAGGACAACGTCTGTCGGGTTATAGTTTTAGTTTATAACAAAAACCTTAGCCACAGCAACGCGTGGCCGGGTCTGCTAGTATATATATATATATATATATATATATATATATATATACAATGGAGTTTGAGTTTATTGGGGTTTCGGTTCTTTTTGTGAATGACAAGTCTTCTTTTAGGAGATAAACATTTATTTCGTCGACGTTTCGACCGTGTCCACGGTCTTCTTCAGGAACTACAATATATTTTACGTTGACACAAAGATACAATATTAATGATGAAATGGACTTACCTAACAATAATTAGCTGGACCAATATTTCGAAAAAAGGGAAGTGTAAAGGCAGCAGATGATTTATTTTCAAGAAACTCAAAACTATATATATACATATACATTCGAGGGTAATCAGAAAAGTTTCCAACCTGAACATGGAAATGGCAGCACTCGTCTCAACAATACCTAGAGAATATGTTTGCAAATCTCTTGAAAATTGCAGCCATTATGGACGTGCTGTTGTTCGACAATTGTTGAGTCGATGTGAGTGTTTTTGTGAAAATGGAAAAAATCGAGTATTGAGCTGTCTTTGATTTATTTTATTTTTTTGAAAGGAATACGCCTACGCAAATCAAATACGAGTTGGACGCTGTGTATGAAAACTCTGCACCATCATTTTTTTTTTGTCAGACGTGAGGAAATCTTACCTAAAACCCCGGTCTTTCCGGAGTGTCGGATTCTTATCGGCTAAAACCTCACCTCAATGCACCTAGCCGTTCACACTGGTGCCGCGTTTGCATTCCTTCAGTGTGAAGGCGGTCTTTGTAAATATCTACTCTCTCTTTCTTTGGTTTCTATTATATATCTCACTGTGTTATAAGAGTCTTTCCATGTCTCTTCAGAAGTTGACAAACCCTCCATATATTATCTGCATTGAAATCCCGCTATATTGGTTTCCGGTTTCTTCCCACACGGCATACGAATAGGGTATGTTCTACGTCGTCCCTTTCTCCACAGTACGTGCATTTTTCTGTCTCTGCCCTCCTATGATCATACAGGTATTTGCGGAAACAGTCTTGTCCAGATAGAGCTTGGGTTAGGTAGTAGTCCATCATCATTTACCACCGTGAAATTTTACGCAGCTGAATTTAGACCTGGCCATACCAACTTGGGAGACGATGAACGTTCAGGAAGCCCAATAACTGCAGCCACTCAAGTTCACCAAATGGTACTAGACCACCGTCGAATTAAGGTGCGAGAGATAGCATAGGCTATAAATATGTCCAAAGAACGTGTTTGCCACATATTGCATAAAGAATTAGGCATGAGGAAGCTGTCCGCGCGTTGGGTACCGCGTTTGCTCACTTTAGACCAAAAACGTGTTTGAACGCACATTTACAACCCTATGTTGTTGCAGTTCAGGCGCAATAAATCAGAGTTTTGGCGCCGATTAATTACTGTAGATTAAACATGAATACACCATCCATTATACCCCAGAAACAAAAATACCCTCGAAACAGTGGACTGCAAAGTGAAAATCGGCTCCAAAAAAAAAACCAAAAACTGTTTTTTCGGCTGGGAAAGTGATGGCGACTGTTTTTTGGAATAATCGTGGAATTATCTTAAATCATTAACTTCAAACGGGAAAAAGCATTACAGGAGCATACTACCCAATATTACTTGACAAGCTGAAGGCAGAAATTGCGGGAAAACGGCCACATTTGCAGAAAAAATATTGTTTCACCAAGACAATGCGCCGTCTCACACCTCGGCGGTTGCCATGGCGAAAATAACGAATTTCGGTTTGAACTGCTTGACCACCCTCCTTACTCACCAGATCTGTTTTCGGTTCCCAAATGAGGAGGCCATCACCTTTGTTAACAATTATTTTGCATAGAAGGACGCCGAGTACTACTTGGACGGGTCAAAGAGATGGAAGCATCGCTGGGAGAAGTGTGTAGACTTGCATGGAGACCATTTATTAAAATAAATTGAAGAAAAAAATGTCTAGTATCTTTTTGTTGGGTCGGAATTTTTTCAGTCCACTCTCGTATATATATACTTACAAATGGAGGTTTTGATCGCCAAACAAGATTCACTTCTGTCACATGTACTGAGTTGCACACGCTTTCTTTTTTCAATGTTGGTTATATTCAATTATTCAAAATCCTATTCAATTTTCAATTGGGAATGTTTTCCTTTTCTACTTTGTAAATGTTGACAGAACTATGACATTCGCAGGATCAATAGATATACCAAAAATACACCCAGTACGTGGAAGTCATCTTGGGCGATGTACACTGCCCGCCAGAAGACATGGAGCAACCAACGGACATTCCCGAAAAACAATATTAGGAGGTAAGATAGGCTGGAAATATCTTAGGATTCGTAATCAAAACAACACATTTACTATGTGTTCAATTTCCCAGGATATGTTTCCGAAAGAAATGTGTTACTATTTTAAATTTCCATATCTAGATGAAATCTCATATAAAATTGAAAAAATGTTTATCAACTGATCCTCACAAGTTTGCTTTTTACAATTTGAAAACTACAGGAAAATTATTCACGCAGTTAAAAGATGAGATGCCAGCTAAATCAGATTCATGTGTAATATATAGTATTCCCTGTGAATGTGGGAAATGTTATATAGGGCAAACTAAACAATACCTCAAAACCAGAATATATCAACATAAATAAGACTGCTATAAAAAAAATAGAAATAAAAAAGAAAAACAGCACTTGCTGCACATCATTTTAAATCGTCGTGCAATTTTGATTTCGATTCAGTAAAAATTTTGGAAAAAGAGATGACTTATTCAAAGAGATTGTTGGGAGAAATGATTTAAATCAATCTCCATGATAATTGCGTAAACCAAAAAAGTGATACACAAAACCTGACAAAAATATACACACATATTCTAGAAAGGTTCAAAAGAAAAACAGATTTCTGAATAATGATACACAAAAAATTTGTTTTGTTTTTTTCGTTTCTTTATTTATATAGCGCTGGAATATATCAGGTGGGATGATCAGTTGCATATTGACCATACACGGTTGTGTGTTGTTTCATTTTAACGTGTCTGTATTTGTTTATATACAATTTCAAAGTTTTTAATGTGTAATTTGGCCAATGTGTTTTTATCGGCCAGATTTTGTATGATTACTCAACAGTTTTTTTGTTGAATCCATGAGCAGAAAAAACTTAAGTTTTAAATGTGGGTCATAGATATGTTCTTTGTTTCAATCTATACGTGAATATTGTCATTTCCGCTTTAAAAAAGGAATAAATTAATTCCGAAACGTCAGCGATAAAAAATAAGTTTTACTCGCTGGTCCTAATTCCCGTTAAATCCAACTATAATAATATTTGTGAATTATTGGTAAACAAATACCAGAGCGACCATCCACAAATATTTAGTAACCTCATTGACCCCGATAACTAAGAAACATTCGCGGAAAACAACCAGTTACTGATAAAGCGGCACTTTGAGCTCAAACAAAGTTACCGCCGAAAAGGTGATCATTTCATCTGATAGCGATAATTATTATCAACCTCTGACCCGGCGGACGTGGCCACCAAAGAAACCGTATATAAAAAGACCAAAAATAATTCAAGCTTGAAGCAGTCTAATTCGATAGTTATTCCAGTCAAGTCAATCAATCCAGTATCTCCGAAGAAGTAGTTAAGTGTAGTTTCAAAAGTGCCTTGGAAAACGCAAAGTATTGCTGCAGTGAAAGTTATGCTCGAGAAAGTGACTAATTGACATATCAAGTGAATAAAGCTACGTCTAGAAAGTTCATGAAACCACAACATATTGAAGAACCGTAAGTTACAGACCGACAGAAGAAACGTTTAAAAGTGAATAAAATCTCGGATCGTTCGAAACAGTAAATAACCCAGATAAAAATGTACGAGAATCCCTGTGAAAGATAAACCACTTTGACCCAAATACTGAATAGTGATAACAACTTGAAAACCAGTTAGCTACCGCAAAAGCGATATGACTCATAACAGCATTCTAGGTAAATAGATATTATTTGATTGAAACTATAGCATGTTCTTATTTATGGATGGTACTGATATATAGTGTATGTAAAAGTATATTCGTATTATGGATATAACGATTGATGTTTATGACCAAATCTATGAGTGTATAAACAAGATAACGTTCATAGATATCGAAATGTGCCAGCTATTTACAAATATAACGGGTGGCCCATGATAGCCAAATGTATGTATATGAATTGAAACTTGTGTCTTTTACCATCACTAATTTTAATAAACCTTAATATTACTACTGATGTGTTTATATGTGTGACTCTTTCATAACCTAAAGTGTATGCTCAGAAACTGAGGAGACCTCGCGTACCCCCGTTCTATTCTCATCTAGTCTGTAAATCGACGATAATCCTAGCCGCTCAGGATTGTTGAACGAACTCAGAATTAAGTGGAAAATAGATTATGAAAATTGTGTGGTGGTGAAAGGTTTTGAAATTTGTAATAATATTGATGAACAACACGCAATTAGAGTTAGGACTTTTCCAGAATTAGTCACAATGAATATCGAATATAGTGACTAAAGTTTATCTTTGAGTCGCAGATGATTCCACATCTGATTTTATGAACCCCCTTTTCCTATTCTCAAACAAATCAATCTATCATACCCCATGACGGGTTATAATGTCAAAAACACTGATTTCAAAGGGTCACCCAGAAAGAAATATTTCTAATATTTTTCCGTCTTTGCAAACTGAGATTGCTTCTAGAAGATGTGTTTCTCAATTCTTCCGGCCTTCCTGATTATCGTAGAAGCGTGAAATAGATTTTCGTCGACAGAAATGTATGCAATGCGATGTCAGTCTTGCATCAATGTTACAAATGATTTCTGATGAGTGCTCCTTCTTGGAAAACATTTTTCTTTATCTCATTCATATATATGAGTTCTTAATTAAGACTGGAATAGAAAGTCATCTTTTTACTAGCAGATTTTTCTTTTGAGTTAGGGTCTTTTCAAAATATCTATCAGATGTAGTTCAATGTCCAGCGTGGGTTTAGCCGAGGAAGTAGTTGTTTTCTGTTAGATATTCACAAGAATAACTTTTTATCGTGGATTTTTCAATTGAGAATGCCTTTTCAACATGAATACCCCACAAGAGGTTATCTTGAACGATGGAAGATAGTGACTAAAGTTTATCTTTGAGTCTGACTTTATGAACACGATGTTCATATTTTCCAACAAATCAACCATCAGATAAAGTTGGGAAATAAAACGCCAAGAGCCTTCAAAACATTCAGTGCACTAGATTTATACAAAGGAGACCATGCAGGAAGCAAAACCGCAAAGATTTTTCTACTGGCAGGGCCAGTAGAAATAGTATATTTCAGAATAATTTTTTTCATTCTGAAATTGCCATCGATCAAGCTAACGAATCATATATCAGAAAAAATGGGACATATTGTTTCGAATCTGTGGTTCGTGTCATTGGATGATACGGTCCCCGTCGGTAAGTAGGAACATTGGGGTGTCCACCAAGATGATGACTAACGTGATTGTAACCTCACCCTGCAATCTCTTTGGAAACCTTCCATATCTGAAATAGTTTCCTCTTGACTCTCCTTGGGATCCTGTTCTCTTAAGTGAGTTGGAACGTGGGGGGTGACCTCCAAGGTGATGACAAATGTGCTGGTAATCTCACCTTGCAATCTCTCTGGAAATGTCTGCTTCTACCACATCCGAATCAGTTTCCTCTTGATTGATTGTTGGCGCTTCCACTTCCCAGATACGAACTATTAGAGCTTCACTGCATTTTTGAAGTGTGTTAATCTCAGGATCCTTTGTATTTTAATATCTCTCAACCCATGAATATCTGCACAGCCAACTATTCTTAGAAATCTTCTGGGACTTCTGTGTTGGCAAGCTGGATGTGTCTCTGGAAGTCTGCTTCAATCTTGCAGACTTTCACCAATTTCTGCACTCGTGTTTTCAACTGAGCCTGGTACAACTGTTCTCAATGTTGGTCGCCTTATCTCAATTCCAGAGCAACAATCAAGTCTCTAGTTGCGATGCTTGTCTTCTGGGTCTGTAACATTCCTAAAGCAGATCTACTCAAGCCACTATGAGTGCAGTAGCCTTCTCTTCGTAGTTCCGTCCATTTGCTGTTGCTGCAGGCTCGAACTGACATGGTACCTCTCATATGGCGACAGCCCATCAAAAGTCGGTGGTATTACGGAATAGTGCGATGTGGCAACCCTGTCACGGTGGTCTTGGATCTTCAGAGAAGCAACTTTATTTTATAGTTCTTCCAAGTACTGCATTGTTTTCTCATTCACTTCTCGCACCACCCACACTTCTTGCTTTTCTTCTTCTCGTCGTACCGCACTAACTTCTTCCTTTGCTTCTTCTCGTCGTACCGCAGTAACTTCTTTTTTATGTCATTGCATTCCTTTCATCATTTTCCATTTTTGTCAGTACGACGATCTGTCCTTCAGATTTCTGGAAGATCTGCTCTTGATAAATGCTTCCTGTTGCTCTCGTTGTTCACTCTCCTCTTGTTTTTCTATTTGCCGTCATTCCTCCTCCTTCTGTCGACGTTTCTACTTGATTTGTTTTTCTTCCGGCAGCAGAGTCGTCTCTCTTGTTCGGCAAACTGCTGCTTGATATTTCCATTATGACCATTCTGACACCAACTGTTACGAATCTGGGGTTAGTGTCGATTAAAATACTCGGCTAATTATTGTCCGTTTATTTGCACTTCGAAAACACAACACAATGATGTACTCTGACAACTAAATCAATGAACCACAGTTCGAACTTTACACCTTGAATAACTGTACTATACTTATTTTGAAACCACTACTTACTCTTCCCGCGATCGGTTCGGACTTATATACAGGTCATTAGCACCCAGAAAATTTTCGTACCTGCTTCTAGATCTCTGGAAGATTCTCGATGTTTCGAGAAGCCCGCGATATGACGTCACCTCACGTGCGCTAGAATCGAAGCACCATGCAGTGGCGTACGATATTCATTTTGGTAACCATATTTTTATTGAAAAACACAAACAGCATTTCTGATTTTGTATAAACCTTACTCTACTCAAAAGTTGGAGGAGGATTCAAATATCTCACAACACCTCTTAATATCTCTATGTAATCTGACTCAAATAAACAGAAAGAAAGTATAACAAAACAGGTTTCTTATCAGTTTGATTTAACTATAGAATTCCATAAAGATATCAAAAAGTCATGCAAAATTTCACTTATATAGTGAAAACATAGAATAGACCAGTTGGGGTTGATAATGTACAAAAATCCTAGGGCTTACTCATAACGTTAAAATGTCCAATACCTGCATTCACATGCAATCGACAAAAAATTAGTCCAGGGCAATTCAACTTAGGGCCGCACCCCTGGGCATAGTTGGGAAGCTAGCCAAAATTCAAATAACATAGACGAATCATTCAAAATGAGTAAAAATAATAGTATAATGATGAGACAAAAAAACGCCAATAAACTCAAACATAGTAATGACGCTCCAGACAAGACCGCAAATCCCTTCGATAACCATTAGGGGAAAAATAAGTTGGTTTAAGTCAATTTACTATTAATCAGTTATAATATCAAATTGCCAAATTCTGCAAAACATATTTATTAGGACATGTCCGGAAATGTCCCATGAGGACTGCCTGAAAATTTCAAGTATTTTCAGAGAGCAGAATATACCACATTATAATTACAGCTTCCCAAAGGATAAACATTGAGAGTCCCAGAATTCTTGACAAAGTATCGAAGACAATCTGAGTTGGAAGGGATTCACGCATGAATCAGTGGCCAGATTTTACAAATTAAATGAGATAAAACTCCACTTCATCTTGTTCTTGTAAACAAAAATCAGACATATTCTTGAACTCACAGAAATTCTCAATGTTGGTGGCAGCTGAGCTAAATTTGGGGAAAATCACTCGGGATCAAAAACCAAGAAAAAGCTTAATGCGCAAACTGCATTGCAACACACTGGTAATTACCGGGAATGTTCAAAATGTTCCCGTGTGACTATCAAGGTCAACTCTGCAAACTAAAGCAACAACAAACAGATCTTTTTCTTCACATTCGGGAATAAGACCAAGGATGCATCAAACATGCAGCATGCAACATATGTACGACATGAGGTAAATACCGCGTACAGACTTGTGCCGCATAAAAACAATATAATCATGTGGATGTCGTCGGAACTAGGGCACACCAGTGCAGCGCATGCACATGTCTGAAAACATAAACTGCATGCAATATTCTATGTATGTCTTTTCGCAGTAATTGTTGCGTGTTTGAACAGCGAATATGTCTACTGAAGACCCAATAGTCAATATTAATTTTGTTAAGGCGATAGAAACATATCCAGTAAAAGATTAAAGCTTTCGTGTCTCATTATAAAAATCTCTAAAAAAATCTGGATTGAGTGTTAATTGCTCTTTTGTAACAGAAGCTGGGCTATGTAATATATTATTTAAAAATAGAGGATGCATCCAGAAACGACGCTGCTTTTTTTACACGCTTTATATTAGCTTCACTTGTATGTTTGTTTGTTTGTAACCGACTCCTTTGGGCGCGATTTTGACCCACTTTAAACGGTCAGATTTCATTCAAACTTTGTAGATTTATCGAGGACCGATGACAATACACCAATTTGATAAGATTATTCCATTTTTAATTTGCAAAAGAATAATAAAAATGATAGTTTAAAAAAAAAAAAAAAAAAACGCCCTTTTATATATTACCATACTTTAACATAAGGTTTTATTTATCTTTTGTACCTTCTACCTGTGAAAGGGCCCCGCTTTCAGGCTAGCAAGTACGCATACTTTCTCAACTACATATCACACTATTCATACTAAAAATTTCAGCTTTGCTAAAATGACGTAGGTTTGCCGTCTCTGGGATCTTGGACTATACTTAAAAACTGAAATGTATTTTATCTCGCCTCGATGACGGGAACCGGAAATATAACAATAAAACAACGTTTTTTCACACCCAAGTGCAACCACTATGAGGAGTATATTATATATATATATATATATATATATATATATATATATATATATATATATATATATATATATACAGGGTGTCCCATATAAAAATCCGCGGGCAAATAGGAAATGAAAGATGAAATCCATATTTCGTGAAAGCAGATGATCTTGATGTCAAAGGGTCCTCTCATTTACATAGTTCTACCAGACAAGTAGCAATGGATTGGAATATTTCGAAATACAACGTATTTTGCCAAAAATCAAATTCCATCCCTACAAAATACATCTGGTTCAAGGACTACAGCCAGGTAATAATCTTCATTGTTTATTTTGTTCATAACTATAATCTATTCCCATATTTAGGAGATGCTGATAGGAGATTGAACTTCATTGCATGGTTGTCCACCCGTATTCATGATGATGATCAGTTTCTGAACAAAATATTATGTAGTTTCCATAACAACGGTATAATAAACAAACATAATTGTCACTATTGGTCTGTCGTGAACCCTCATTGGATTCAAGAAACGAGTTATCAGTCTGTGTGGAGGGTTAATGTTTGGTGCGGAATCATTGATGGTTATTTGATAGGACCTCATTTTTACAAAGGAATTCTCAATGGAGAGAGGTACTTGCTTTTCCTCCAACATGTGTTACCGAATCTCTTGGAGAATTTATCAATACAAACTCAACTGAATATGTGGTTTCAACAAGATGGGGCACCTCCGCATAATAATAGAATAATTACCCAATATTTGGATGACACTTTTAATGAGGAATGGATTGAAAATAAGGGTCCAACACCATGGCCAGCTCGAAGTCCAGATATGACTTCACTGGATTTATTTTTGTGGGGATATATTAAAGACTTAGTTTATATGCGACGTCCACAAAATGTAGATGATTCAAAAAATAATATCACAAATGTTTGTGCTTCCATATCGCGAGCGACGCTTTTAGCTGTCACGAATCGAGAAATATTAAAAAGGTACAATATGTGTATTCTACGCGAAAGGAGGCAGTTCGAACACTCACTAAAGTAATTCATGTTATCACTTTCATTTTTTCGGTATTACCATCATGTTGGTAGAGTTTTGGTCAAAGTAAAATATTTTTTGGTAGTTTGAAACATTTACTTTAGTTTGTATTGTCTGCGATTTTACAGAAACATACAACTGGATGAAACTGAACAGGCAATGCAACTATAATTAATAGATCAATTTTATTAAACTCGTGTTATTGCTTTTTATTTTGACTTATTCATGGCCCTCTTTATAATATGCAATAAAATTGCCTTTTATCATCAGTATTCAAGGGAAACTACAAGTCTGTCATATAGCTAAATTCAGAATTTGATGCAAAATCGCGAAAAGAATTCTGGGATGCTATTTAAAAAAATTGGCGTCGGTGTCGCGACGCCCTAACGGATGACGCCTAGTGATGGATCTCTATGTAAATAATAGGACCCTTTGACATCAAGATCATCTGCTTTCACGAAATATGGATATCATCTTTCATTTCCCAGATATATATGTATTCAAGTGGCTAGTGACTCGGTGGTACGAGCATTAGTCTTGTGCCCACTGTTTCCACCCGGTGAAAATTTTTTCAAAGCCCTAAGAGTGGTTTCGGATCCCACTATGAAAGGTAAGTCCCCCGTGATCTTAACTCGTAGAAGTTTTCATTAATGTCTGAGGGTTGGTAAAAACAACTAAGAAAGCGGTTGAAAACATTTTCTTTTTACAATGTATAGTTAAGGTAA
Organism: Gonioctena quinquepunctata; assembly: GCA_018342105.1. Lineage (NCBI taxonomy): Eukaryota > Metazoa > Arthropoda > Insecta > Coleoptera > Chrysomelidae > Gonioctena > Gonioctena quinquepunctata. The sequence goes on along the minus strand of JAFIRS010002757.1, from coordinate 100,514 downwards.
ATTCATTATGATTTTTCTTTAAAAGTATTAATTTATTCCGGAAAAATAACTTTCTAAAAATGGACTTGAAGAAGATAAAGGTATATAAAACAAAATATCAGTCTTTTTTAGGCTCTCTAGCAACAACTGCTAAATAACAGAAAGCACCACATCTTGGCACAGGTTGGGCCGCCAAAAATGCACCTCCGTCAGGAGAATTCTCGTACAACAATGGTTTCCTAGCCTTTTGAACTCCAGAAGTTTCGCCAAATTCGTTCGGTTCTACTTCTGCAACTCCGCCTGGCTGAAAAAAGAAACAAAAATTAATTTGAACAACAAAAAACATTTCATCTCAAGAAATTATTATTGAAAAATGTCTGTAAAATAGTCAATGAATTGATATTATCTGCCAACTGTGTTCACCAAATTATTGAAAAACAAATCAAAGGAACTTTCGTATAAGCTATCATTCAACCAATTTAAAAAGTTAAAAGTCGATGACAACACTACCTGTGTTCACACCAGATTGTGTTTGAAAATTAAATAATTTTAGAATTTATTATTTGACTCTCAACAATGCCAATTTTTTTCTTCGACAAGACACTAGCAAAACATAGAATGTTTTGATTGACTTAATTGTTTAGTTACCATGGTAACTAGGTAAAACCTTAACCTAAAATGTACTTGAGTTCCGAATCTGTCAAGCGACACGACGTGAAAAAAAATGTTTTGCTTCGGTCAAGAAAGTAAAGAAAGCATTCGTCAGGAGATTCAGCAGTTAACACCCGCGAATACTGAGAAATCCAAGTCAAGCATATGGAGGCAGTTTACAAACTTTTGCGAAGAAAATTCGTATGATTTTGATAGAGCGGATATACCTGTGGAGGAACTGAAGACTATGGGTTCAATATGCGGAAAAAGAACTCCGAAGACTACAAAGAGAGTGTAGTAAAAGTTTTATGGAATTCCACAGCCAAGCAGTTGCAAGAATATTTTTTTAAAAGGTACAATCGCAAATTTAATCAATTTTCTGATATAGAATTTGAAAACGCAAGAGCTGCAAAAAATGCTAAGCGTCGGAAGTTACAAAAGAACCCAGCCAAGAGAAAGACAAGTTCATCCGCATTATCAACAGGCGAGTGAAAAAAAATTATTGAGCTTTGTGATGAAAACACCCCAGAGGGATTGCAAAAAAAGTTTTTCTACATCGCTGCTTATGAATTGGCCTGGAGAGGGAATGAAGGAGCTGCAGCATGCATAGAATATTTTGTGGAGGAAATTGATAATCAAGGAAAACCAATAGGTCGCATTGAATATAATCCAGTTTTCTCTAAAACTACCCAAGGCAGTTAAAAAAAATGGCTGACAGTAAGTGGTTAATACCAAATACACTCAATGAAGAAATATGCCCAGTTAGACTTTTCAAAAAGTTAACAAGCAAGCGAGATCGCCTCATCAAAACTAACCGTTTATTTTTAACTCCCAATCCAAACTGGCAGCACCCCAACTTCAAAGGTTGGTGGAAGAACAGTCCGGCTGGACAAAATACGGTCTCTTCCTGGTTCAAATCGGCGGCATCATCAATTGGAATTGACGCCAAAAAGGTCAAAATAACAAATCACTCTGCAAGAGCCACTGCTGTTTCAACTTTAGCCAAAACAGGAACTGGTAAACAGCAATTAATTAAAATCACAGGACATGGAAGTAGTCACTCAATAAAATCATATCTGCAGATAGATTCGAGTCACCATCAGGAAATAATTGATGCAATGAGATCTGTTTCAACTTCTGTAAAGTCAAGTCATGAAGCTCTAAAGCAAGAACGAGCCACCGCTTTCAATAAACCTCCTGCCATAGTTTATAATAATTGCGTTTTTCATATAAACAATAATTACAATAGTCAAAATGATATAAATAATTGATTATTATTTGAATATTTTGTCATTTTATAGCTGCCCGAATTAAAAACTAAAAGCTGATTCTTTTTATTCTTTTTTTGACTACAACAAACAAAGAATAGTTGAGAATTCTCTATTTATTTGATTTTCATATAGGTTCATGAACAAATTTAGTTTGCGTCGCAGTTTCGGCACCAATAGATTCCTAGCCTATAAATTCTTAATTTCTACCTATTGTAGTTGCATGAAAATACCAGTTCAGAATGTAACATATCATATTCTTCCATTTTATATCAACTTTGGGTTACTACAAGTGGTAGAAAATTATAATTTTATCAATTTTTCATAGGTAGGTACATATTATTAGTGCGAATTTACACGATCCAATAAAATTGATCAATAAATTGAACAATAAAATTGACCAATATGGGTTATATTTACACCTGACAATTTATTGGTCAATTTTGGCGACAGTTTTTACTCAGGAATACCAACATACTGACAAGAAATGGTTCAACTATAGAAAAAGTTCCGAATATAATTCAATAGCTTATTGAATTGACTCTGATCCATTCTTAAATAACGTTTGAATTAATTAGAATTTTCCGTGAACTAATGTCAAGTTTCCTTTCCTTCTGTTCTCAATCCAAGGTCTAATCCACCATCTTCTACATCTCCTTCTTTTATATTCAGCAATGCACATTGCTGCGAATGTAATGCAACGTAAATTATGTTTTTTTTTCGCACAATAATTTTTCTCGCAGTTAGGCCCGATATTATAATGTCAGTTTAAACTCTTGAGTGACGTCATCGAGTTTAAACCTTAAACCCTACCTCAGGTATGGTTTAAAGGATTGAAAACGTTTAAGTAGGTTAGCCAACAGGACAAAATCTAACAAAAATTGACATCTTAAAATCGAGTCTAACCTTAAAAATTTGTTTTGAAATAAGCTATACTTTGTAGTTGGAAATACTAACTAAATAAAATGGACTACATTCAAGATAATATTTTTGAAGTGTTCGAAGAGGTAATGTCGGATAATAAAGAGGAAATCATTTATTTGGTGGATGTGCCAAGGGCCGCTCGCAAATTTAGAATTAGGCCTAATCATTATGAAGAATGGAATGACATAGAATTTCTAAATAGATTCAGATTGTCTAAGCAAACTGTTGACAATATATTGACTCAGATAGAGGGTAGATTACAGCACCCTACTAATCGGTAAATGAAATATTTCTCTTCAACAGCTTCAAGTGTTTTATTAAAGTCAATTCAGAAACCACGCAGTTGAACCTTTGTTGCAGTTATTGATGGTGCTTAGATTTTATGCTACAGGGGATATGCTCAGAGCAGTGGGTGAATTTGGTGGAATATATGTATCAACAATGTCACGAATAGTCAAACGTGTACCCACAGCTATTGCAGCTTTATCACGAAGATATATTAAAATGCCTTCTTCGGAGGAAGCACGCAAGTAACAAAAATAGAATTTTATGATATTGCCAGATTTCCGAATGATTTTGCCCACGTCACTTTTCACAAAACGAAACTGTCATTACGATAAAACACCATAAGGCCAAGTGACAGATGACATTTGTATACATGGAAAATAAAAATCTTATGTGTTTTTATAAAATGACTTTTTCACCAACTTTGGTTTAAACTTGAAGATAAACTGGTTTAAAGTTTTCGGAGTTTAAACTGACATTATAATATTGGCCCTTTTATTGGATCGTGTAAATTCGCACTTAGATGCAGTTTGGGCACCAATGGATTCTTAGCTTATAAATTATTAATTTCTACTTATTGTAGTTGCATGAAAATACCAGTTTAGAACGCAGCATATTATATTCTAATATTTTATATCAATTTTGGGTTACTACAAGTAGTAGAAAATTATTAATTTATCAATTTTTCATATAGGTACATATATAGATTTGGTGTGCTTTGCAGTTTCTGCAGCAATGGCTTCTCAGCCTATAAGATGTTCATTTCTACTTATTGTAGTTGCACGGAAATACAATTTTAAATTGTAGTATATTATATTCTTAATTTTTTTATTTAAAAAAAAAATGTATTAGTTCTTTATGTAGGTACATGAACAGGTTTAGTTTCGTCAGCAATGGATTTTTTTGTAGAATCATTTTAGTATAAAATTATATTTTTTATTTTATAGTTATAGAGCTACTATAAGGGCTAGAAAATTATAATTTTAACGGTTTTTCATAACAGATTTAATTTGCGTCACAGTTTCGGCAGCGATTTTAGCCTATAAATTGTTGATTTCTACTTGTTGTAGTTGCATGGAAATAACATTTTAAGATTGAACATCGTCATTTTTCAATTTTACATAAGTTTTGAGTAATTACAAGTGTAGAAAATTGCTTTTTTGCGTTTCTATTAATTTTCTATACGCGCTTTATTGCATAGCATTCATAACCAGCGTCAGCGAACATCATAGGGGGCTGTGATCATCGTATTTTGACAGTACAAAACGTCAGCAAAAACTCGTGTTTTGTAGTAAAAAGAATATTGTGCAGTCAAAACGAACGCAAACTTTTTTCTTTTAAAAATGTATCGATTTGAAAATCATGCTGTATGTGAAATATGCATAAAATTGTCTGATGTAATGATGAATCATCGTACTATGTCTTATTTACTCGCATAATAGAAGATTGTGGTTTCTATTTGAAGGATGAAAATTTGTTTCGAATTGTTCAGGAATATTTGCTTCTACACTACTCAAAATTGAAAGTGCGAATGGAAAAATGGTGAATAAAATAGTGTCTATATATTATATATATTTTATTAGAAATAGATATTTAATTCATTCACTTCAAAGTCCAGTTTTTCGCCTTTAAGAAAAAAGTAGGTGTTCGAAGAATATAGAAAACATTTTAACTATTTAATTGAAATGTATCAAAATTAAATAAAGAAAGAAAAACCAGTATTGTCAAAAAATATTATTCTGTCATTAAAACGTCAAAAATTTCCGATTTAATACGATGTTGGGTACCCAAGAGAAAAAAAATTCCACTAAAATATATACGTTGTCATGGTGATCTGTCAAAAAACCCAATTTGATTGGTTAAAAATTACTGGTGTGGAATTTTCTATATAATACCCTGTTTCCAAAATAATAAATCCATTCCATAATTCGTACGAATACTACCCTATTTATTCCGTTTGTCAGTTAAAAACTAGCTTAGCAAGAGTGGTTTTATATTTTATAAACAAATGCGTTATTTGCTGTGATCATAGTGATAATATGTTTATACCTACTCAGCTATAAAATCCAGATATATCGGGTGTCAACGGATTTACTATTCATCCCTTTTTAATTTTTTCTCTTTAGAGTTATCGAAACTAAATTTCAATTTACAGCACAGAATTCACATTTTGACATTCACTTTTCTAGCACTTGCTGTTTCACCAAAAATAGATCTACCTAGTGCATTTCAAATAGAGCGCCTTGTATATTTTGATATTTTTTAATCTCAGGGAAATTGTGCGAGTACGATGGAAGTATTTTTTTTTACTTTTCAGTCCACGTGTTTATACATATATATTTTTTACAATTTCCTTAGCATCGATAGATAAATGCTTTTTTTTCACCGGAACACTAAGAAGCACCATCCATGTTTATCCACGGACGGCCACGTAATGCTGTTTTATACGTATAATATTTGGTAAAATGATAGCGTAATACAACTGAACACTTCCCGTGAGAAATAAAGACTGACAAATTTTACCACTAAAAGGTATTTAATTTTTATGTGATATGCCTTTTTGCAATTATTACAGTCCGGCCCTCTCAACTTATATTGGCTAATCGAGGGTATTTATTGCCGAATTTGGCATACACAATTTGAACTATCAAAGAAGTTTTACTGCAGTCATTAAGTCGGAACCCTTTATGGTGAAACAAACTTTACCAGAGTAATTTGACCACCACTACATTACTACTGGTACGTGTTCGACTCAAATATTGCGACAACTTCCAACGATCGCCACCAGATTTCCATTTCCAAGTGAAAAATTAAGTATTATTATGCAAAGTCACCTGCGAACTGCGATAGCAAAGTTACCCCATACGGTATTTACGAGGGTAGTCCCAAAAGTATTTACCTGCATAGGCTCGTTTTAGCTCGATACACTTTTCCCATCGATCTTCAATAGCTTCGATACCCTGTTTATAATGAGAATCGGCGAGCTCTCAAAATAGCCATCAACCGCACAGCTTTCTTATGTCAAAATGTTCAGTCAATATGCGATGTACAGCACTTTGAAATGCCAACCATGTCTGCTAGCTCGCGCACTTTTAATCGACGGTCATCCAATACTATTTTGTGGATTTCTTTCGCCATTTCTGGTGTAGTCACCTCATTTGGTCGACTGCTATTATCGTCTTGGCAGCTCGTACGGTCTCGTTTCAGCTCTGCCATCAATTTTTTATTTTTTTCATTTTACAAATTTACTGAGAGCTTTCACTTTTGATGGTTGCCAAATAAACAACGTAGTATCGTCAAACTTCAAACTAGAGCTTTATAAGATTGGTACTTTCTACCAGAGTCATTCTTTACAAACAACAATCGCCATCTACAGGGTGTTCCAAAACTCAACGTCATCCTTTAGAGCGCTGATAGTCCGGCTCATGACTGACCAGAATATCACAATATGACCTCAGTAAAATATTTATAGTTTTGGAGATATTGGCACTTTTATGAATTTCGTGAAAATAGAAACCTTTGATCAGTATTTCGAGTGGCGCAGGTACAAAACTTCATAGTTTAAGATTCTAATTTTTGTTATGCAACCTGTAATAACCCTCCTATTGATTACAGTCCAAAATAAAATGATTGCTACCATACCTGTGGAGAAAAAAAAAGTATTTGTCTGATTCACGAGTTAATTCATTTTATTAGCTCACTTAGACTCTTCATACTGTGTACAATATGACTACGCTAACCTGGCACATTATGTTAAAAAATTGCATATTCAGTGTAGTTTTTGATATGGTATAACATTCTTTATCTTTCACTAGGAGCCTATTTTGAAATTATTTCAATGATGAGTCTGAGTCACAGACCACATACTGGTCTGTGGTCTGAGTGGCTTGCAGCCACTCTATTCGATGTGCATTGATGTTTTGCGTAGTATTAAGATGCCTAAAAACCCTGGTGTATTCACTGATTCGATTTTGTTTAGAGTTTTTGGGAGACAACAAATGAAAAACGTTAAATTCTGCTTAGAACTTCATTAGTAGATGGCACGGTTAAGGAATATTTGTTGTTTGTGACACGCAAAATGTCAAACTTCAAACCTATGAAATTTTCTTTTTTTGTCAACATTACTTCATGCAAAAAATTGTGAATTGATCGTTTACAAAGATTATAGTTCTACGAACAAGATCCCGCTCAGAACAGTTGGCGCAAAAATGAGATGAAATCCTTGAAACTTACTACAATGTTTACATCTGTCTGTCAAAAATCATATTTTTCTTGAAGTCTACTATGCGATTTTTTCAACGTGATTTCTTCTCAAATGGCCTTTTGGGATCATGGAAACCTCCACGAAGGAATGAGAAAAGGTAGGAGAGTTGACTGATGGCTCTAGATGATGAATCAACTTGAAAATTGAGGGGATTGGAAAATGTTCCCGAGACATTGTTTCATTAAACTTTCCGATACAAACTATTACCAAGCCATTCACTGCCCATATTTGCCGGACTATTACCTCTCTAACAACCTACTGATATGAACAGAATCAGAGAGTTCATTGTAGATATCATAAAATCTGTTGATGAAGTCGAGAAATCGATGAATCCTGGTGTGCGACAGTCTAGGCTGCTTCCAGCTATCTCAGAATGACTTCTCCGGAAAAGGTGAGCCCTACTAACAGAGGTGAGGGGAGAAAACAATAATATTAATGCTTCTTTTTCATTTTCCAGTAACACCCCGCATGAGATAATCGGAGGAGGGCGATCTAAACCAAGCAGTTGTTCGGAAGAACAAGGCCCACTCCCAAGATCGATAAGGCTAATGACTATGATTAGGATAATTATCACTTTTTATAAACACATGAATTTCACAAGTAAGCGTGGACTTTTCATTCTATGAAGATATCTTGATTTTGGCTAGGAAATTCCGAACCGCCATAGAGGGTCCCATGGCTCTTTGGAAGAAAATATCCACTATATTTAGAATTTTCCAATACTTTTAGTCAGAAGATTGCCATCTCATGGGAAAATTTTTATACAAAATATATATAATATAAAAGTAATAATAAAATTATTTGACTTGCTAGTTACTAGATACATTACAATCACAAGTTGAAAAAAATTATTACAATGGGCAAAGGTAGTTCAGAGAAGATTCAAATTAATTTATACATATACGAGTCATTTTACTAGTAGTGGAGTAATATTAGATTTAGCTGTTGAAAGATTTAGAAAAATTCGCAATATTTCATTTCCATACCCAATATCGGCAAACTATAAGTTGTTTGATAGAGCTTCATTAGCTCCACAACTTTTACCGAAAATGTTTTCTTCGAGATGTACACATAAATAAAAAATAGGTAGCTGTAAATTATCATTCATGAAATCTACCTTTACGACTGGCCACGCCATCGTTTTTCCAATGTCATATTCTGGTTCAGCGACCTCAAAAACCCCTATAGCATCAATTTGGGTAAAATTTGCCTAAAAAAATTGTTTTTCATTGTTTAAATAATTAATAAACAAGCAGCGCACGAATATAAGTTTATAACTTTTTTCTGCAAGCAATTTCTAAGTAATATCAGATGGTTTTAGGAAAATCCATGGAGTCCTCCAGGATTCCAAAATAATGTTTTACTCCGCTATATGAAGGTAATTTGAGTTCTTGCGATAAGATAGTCGTGTTGTCTGCCAAAATAGTGAACACCTCTTAATTTGTCCAAAAGCTGAGAGGTTCTTTCACTCAGATAGGATTCGAACCAATTGAAGCTTCGTCCTCTGAAGCTGAAGAGATGAAGCTTATGTAACAGTCAAAAGCTTTAGATATGTCGCAAAATACTTCCCTCAGACTAGAATATCGATTTTTTATTGGTTTGAAAGCTAAATTAAGTAATTGTATGTAATTTACAGCACTTCATAAAATTATTATACGCTCCATCATAAGATTTTTATCATGAGCAAACAGGGACAGAAATATATAAGTACCAACTCGGTGGAGCCGTATCTATAGAAAATTAACCATACAAAATAAATTGGTACGGTTCATAATTAGAATTATTTCGGAACACCTCTCGAAAATCTTATATAACACTGACATAAGTACCTACATGGAGTAGTTTGTTCTAAAATATGTTACATCGATCGTTCAACCTCAAATTATTTCACAACGAATTGACATAACCTTAAAAGCGACAAAAGCACAATCACAGAACGGATCAGAGACACAAATCACAAAAACACCCTGTGCGGTCTGTAATTGCAGTTTTACTGAATTATGACAAGAAACGACGTCGGCGCCATCTGAAACTCTAGATAACTCCCTTTATCAAGTGGGCTGGTGTCCCCCAGTTTGTCCCAATATTTTACAGGTATAAGTGAATCATAGAGAAATTAAGTTTTTAATTTCTCTATGAAGTGAATACACCATGGCTTTTAGACATCTTACGTAGTATAAACCTACCGTTGCACGACGACAGATGGTAACGTCATGTGACATTTATTTGGCAGTATATCATGCTACCTCGGTTGCTGTGAATCGTAGTTCATATTGTTCTGGTACACATTATAACGGTTTTTGTTTGTTGGACTCGTGTTTGCGTAGTGATTTGTATTGATTGTATTAGACTGTCCTGGCATTCTTCTGGACTCTTGTTTGTGTTACGCGTTGAACGTGAATTACTACTTATTATGCCGTACCAGTAAACGTCTCAGGAATACGCTAACATGCATTACATTTATGGGGAATGCAGAGGCAATGGTGCTGCTGCAGCTAATCTCTATCGCAAAACCCGTATGCTTTGAGACACCCTGATCATCGCGTGTTCATAAATATTCATCAAGCGTATGCGGAAGGCAGAATGCCTCACATTCGCGTTGAAACTGGAAGACCACGTACGTATTACGATGACGCAGTCTTACAAGAGATTGAAAATGATCCGACTACTTCGGCGCGAGCAATTGAAAGCCGTACATGGATACCTAAATCCACTGTAAACAGAATTACACGAAGTATCACTACCAGCCATATCACGTGACTTTGCAAAACGTGTCCAGTTTTGCCAAAGAATGCTGCAGAAACATAGAGAAGACCCAGAGTTCATAGATAACATTTTATGGACAGATGAAAGCACATTCTCAAAAGATGGCTTCATGAACATGCACAATCTTCATACGTATGCTCTTGAAAACCCACATGCAATGCGAGAACAAAAGTCACAATATCGCTTCAAAGTAAATCTATGGACCGGCATCTGGAAAGGTACAATAATTGGCCCTTTTGAATTACCTGACATTCTAAACGGGGAAATGTATCGCGATTTTTTAGAAAACGAACTGCCTACTCTTTTAGAAGATGTACCTTTAGCAATACGCAGGGCAATGTGGTTCCAAAATGACGGCTGTCCAGCTCATTACGCACGACCAGTGAGAAATTATTTGAATCAAACTTATCCACAGAGATGAATCGGCCGTCTTGGTCCCATTTTGTGGCCTCCCCTGATTTAAACCCGCTAGATTTTTTCTACTGGGGTTGCAAAAGGAGAAAGTCTATGCGTACCCAGTAAATGATGAACATGACTTGAGACGTCGTATTAATGAAGCAGCTTTCCAAATAAGTGCCGAAGGAAGTACAAGACGAATAAAAAGATCGTTTTCAAAAAGATGCCACGCTTGCATTCGACTTGGTGGCAGGCAATTTGAACACATTCTTTAATTTTTTTTTGTTTTTCGTTTAGTTGCCAATAAATACCTGTCACTTCAATTTACTAAGTGTTTTCATTCGAATTCCTAATTATTGAAATAATTTCACAATGAGCTCGTATTGCAGTAAACTAGGAATATCTTTTTTCCTCAAGTGGAAGATAGTGAATGCTGTATCATGTCAAAAACTACACCGAATGAGCAATTTTTTAAAATAACTTGCCAGGCTCGCGTCTATGTGAGCTAAGTAAGTCTAAGTAAGTTAATGAAATAAATGAACTCGTGAATCGGGCAAACATGTTTTTTTTTCTCCAAAGGTATTGCACCAATATTTTTATTTTGGATTGTAATCAATAGAAGGGTTATTACAGGTTGCATAACAAAAAATAGAATCTTAAACTATGAAGTTTTGTACCTGCGGCACTCGAAATACTGATCAAAGGTTTCGATTTTCACAAACTTCATAAAAGTGCCAATATCTCCAAAACTATAAATATTTTACTGAGGTCGTATTGTGATATTCTAGTCAGTCATGAGCTGGACTATCAGCCCTCCAAAGGATGACGTTGAGTTTTGGGACACCCTGTATACGTCAGGTGTCAGGTCGGGTACTTCTTGGTCTCGTACTTATAACCTTCCCTTCGCGTCGACAATTCAAGTGAAAATAATCCTCCAATATGAGGGAGAGTCAAAAACAGATTTGGAGTATACTGCGCAAGACACAACATAGGGGAGGTGATGACGAACGTAGTGGTAACCCTGCAATCTCTTTGGATATGTCCGTTCCTACCACACCTGAAGCAGTTTCCTCTTGATCGTTTGTTTGCGCTGCAACTCTGGGGTTTCAGTTTATCCAGTATTCTGCTGGGCATGACTCGTCCATAGGGTTGAGGGGGGTTAGACCGGGCGAAGGAGCATTTGACAACACGTCATTTGATTCCATATGTCAGACAATAAGGGAAAGGGGCGTGAACCCAACCATAATAAGATGGATTCACGCCATGCTGTCCCAAAGACTAGCTAAAGCAACTATCAGAAATTGCTCTAGCGAGGCCGTACCCACGAGGGGTTGTACATAGGGAGGAGTCTTGTCCCCTGTGCTATGGTGCCTCGTGGTGGATGGTCTCCTAGTGAAGATAAAATAATTGGGTTACTACACTCAGGCCTATGCGGACGGCATTGTCATCCTGGTCGATGACCAGGGGTCCGGCCTCGTGAGGGGCACTATACAAAGAGCCTTCAACGGGGTGGATGGATAGTGCCGTTTAATAGGGCTGAATGTGAACCCTGAAAAGGCGGAGCTGGTTCTTTTAACCAGAAAACGCAAACCAGGGGACCTCCCAAACGTCCAACTCAATGAAAGTTTCCTGCAATACAAAAGCTCAGTCAAGTACCTCGGCCAGGCAAGGTGGAAAAAGCTCAACGATTGGACCAGAACCAATACTAGGAGTTTCTAGATCATGGAGCGTCTCAACCGTGAAGAAAATCCTGGAAGTAAAATTCAAGGAGGCATGGAAAGAAGCTCCTGGCATGAGACAATCGGAAGCCCCTCTACTAGGAGGGCCAAGACTCTGCTCACACTGAGCAGAAAGGAAATCAGAATAGTGGTGGGGCTCCTCATGGGACACTGCCATCTAAACAAGCACCTCAACGTTATAGGTATAACGGATGATACTGAATGCAGGAGGTGCTTGGGGGATGAGGAGTCAGCCACCCACACCCTCATGGACTGCCCAGCAGTGGCAGCAATACGGGAAGCGCACTGAACCCGAAGAATGAGAGAAAGGTATCGGTTAGAAGGCTGGCCTCCTTCGCTCGCGAAATAGGATACCTTCATAGCTGAACCGATTCCTCGCATAACGGGTCCGATAGAGAGGCCTACATGCTAATGGTTCTGTCCGCCCACATACAATCTATCTATCTAACTACAGACCGTCTTTCGTATGATGGCTCAGTCGGTTTTCTGGTACTATTTTTGCCACGAAAAAATCTCTATTGATTGGTCTACTACTGATTTGAGGAATTTGGTGTGTTTCTTTTGAAAAATAATGCTGAATAAATGCAATTACACGCTTGCGGAGAAAATAAAAAAGACACAATTTAGGTTACTTACATTTAAAGATGTTTCGTGCGGTGTTAATGTCACTGAATTTTGACTAATAATATGGGCTCGTATCAAATAACTTTGGCCGTTAATTCTCAGTTCTTCAACATTTCAAGTTGTGGCTTTCAAATAATTTATTCTAATATCCATTTGTTTTACTTATAAATATCATGAATTGCACTTAAATATCAACAATTTTACACATTCCTTCAAGTTTTTCAGTTAATTCAATAGAGATTATCAAAACATGGCTTATCATCTAACTGTCAAATAATTCTCGAGTCCCCTATTCCTTATACTGAACAATTGTTTTATCATGAATGTCCTAGTCTAGATTGTTCAATTATTTATCTATTACTCACACTATCATAACATTCTTCTTTTTGTTGTCGCACCAAAGGTTAAACCGAAAAAGTTTGAATTAAAACAAAAAGTTTGAAAAACTGTAATCCGACTACAAAAAAAAAAACTAAAAGTTGAAAAACAATTTAGGTGTGCATTGCTATCATCGTCTTATTGAGTAGACGAGTCTTTTGATTTAATATGTTAGATATTTCTGTTTATTTAAGCCTATTGAAGTCTTCTGGAAGTTTCACATTAATAACGTTTCAATTCAATTCAAATCCCATGGTCGTGCGTTGCCAACTATACAAAAATCAAACATTATAATTTTATAGACAATAAAAACAATGGAGATACCGCCAATCAAGAATAAAAAATACGCACGACTACGGCATTTGAATCGAATTATAACGTTATTAATGTGAAACTGCCCGAAGAGTTCAACCGAACTAAATAAACAGGAATATCTAACATATCAAATCAAAAGACTTACCTACTCAATAAGAAGATCATTGCAATCAACACCTAACTTGTTTCTCACTTTTTAGTTTATTTTATTTTTTCCGTAGTCTGGTTACAGTTTTTTAAACGTTTTATTCATTTGTCTAGCTATTCACTATATAATTATAATTTTGTAAATTCAGAGTCAACTCATGATGGTCCTGGGCGATTGATGTTCGTTGTCAATATCACCCTCTGACCCACTTTCCTCACTAAGAATATGTGGGCTTCCATCCATGTTATTGCCTCGTCGTCCCTCTCGATGATGACCTCTGTTGCATTCTCGCATGATTCACCATTGCAGAATCATCATATAACAGAGCACTTCGACCCCCTTTTTCTGCAGACACATGCTTTACCGCATCCCTTTTTGCAATTGCATAAAATGACATTCAATAAGGTATCTGGGACAGGTTTTCTAACATTGTTACTGGGGTGAGCCCATTGGTACTGAGTTTCCAGCCCCGTTCGGATGTTTTTTTTTTTGTATTCCACACCATTTTTGGACTCGGTGGTAGGTCCTAAATGCATGGTACCCGTGCAGCGTCCTTCGTTGTTGGTAAAGAATTACGTGGAATTTGCTTTTCATTGCCGATTTTCGAAACGATGGTAGCGGATTTCTTCCAAGGTTTCCTTTTCCATGTTGCCACCATACAAAGCAAGGAAAAAGTGGGCTCCAGCGTCTGCGATGTCGTCTGGTTTGTCATTCTGATCTTTAAAGATGTCAATGACGGCATCGAGTCCTTTGTTCTTTGAGTCCTTCGTTTTTTCCTGCAGTTCTTGCAAAAAGTAACCCAAAAAATGAAAAATACATATTTTACATAACAACGCTGCTGAAACGAGAATAAGTTATCAACACCGCTGAAACGAAAGGTTTATCAGAAATGTTCGTTCATTAAAAAAAACATTACACATATAGTAAAATCTAAACTGAATATTTCTATGAATTTCGGAGTCATGCATTTGTTATTTGTTGAAAGTTCAAATTTAGAGAAATCATAGGTACATAAAACGGATTTTTGGGTTTTTAGAACTATTTCCAATAAACTATCTGTTTTAAATTTTGAGGACCTGCAGGTTGCGGTTTTTGTCAAAGATGTCGAAGCAGTTTATCAATAATAAATATATATACGAACGTTGACAACTGCGACATTCGCGTAACATAGTTTCTTGTCCGATTCTTAGCGCCTAGTTAGCACTAGTATACCTATACCTATATCTGAATTTCATTTTGAAAGCAAGAATAAGTTTGTCGGTGAGTCTTATATAGTTACCAGAAGGTAGTGAAGTTTTGTGTTGGTCGTACCAATTGATGTAGTTCAAAATGTAATGTAATCGAAGGGGTAAATACTTGGGTTCATTAGATTTCCCGGGTTCATCTTATTTATTCAAATGTAGTTTTGAAACCGCGCACTTTGAATTAGTTACAATATGAAATGATTGGGCTTTTTTGGAGACTGTTTAAATATTTGATAGATCATTATGGAGCGAAAAAAGTTTTTTTTTTTGAAGAATTTAGGCTCATCTCATCAAAATTCCATATATTATAAGCTGCCGTGCGGCCTCCACCTAATTTGACCGCCCTGTGCAGTCACACATTCTGCACCTGCGCCAGAAACGACTCTAACAGTGGTAATACATTATTTTCTCAATACTCCGAGTAGGTATTTACTGCATTCTTTGAGATTATTGCTTAAAATAGATGAATCTACAAAAAAGTATTTCACAACTTACCAGAAGCTGAGCTATATTAGGTAACGGGCTAGTAGGTGGATTGTCTGTAAATGGTGGCTGTAACTCGCCTTGTTGTATATTTATTACCAAATAATACATGAAATCATTCCGGAGTTTCATTTCCTCTATGCTTCTGTTACAAGTGGCTAGTTTCTTCATCCATTTAACAGCTTTCTGCCTGTCTAAATAGTTACATGATTATCAGATTCGTTTCACATGTGCATCAAAAAGGGATCAAGTACCTTCACTCCTAGCCAAATTAGAAAGCATAATTTTCGCAAGGAACATATTGTAATTGCAATCATAGTTAAGATTTTCTGCCGCTTCACCCATTTTGTGGTTTAGTTAATACTCTACAAGAATTTTCGATGTTAAAATGACATTTACTGAAATGACAAGTAATCTTTCACAGATTCATTTTGATGTACAGTGTACTTCAATATTTCATTTTTCCCAATTTCATGAGTTCAAAATAAGTGCTTAGTTTTGGTATCTGATAAGTTTCTGCAATAACAGTACAACAGATAGATGAAGAGATATTGGTATTCATCGGGTTCAAGAAAAAGGGGGGGAAGTTAGTATGAAATATAGACAAACATATCGGCACCAGGCACCAGGTTACCTGTCTAGGGCGGCCGATGGACATGCGTGATTTCCGATGTTTTTGTGCATATCTCAAAGAATGCAAGATAACTTTTTGTACATATTCAGATTATTTACTCAAAAAATCTGACATTTTCTGAAAATGAATATTTATATCAAAAAATGTAACCATAACAATAAATATATTTTTACGAAAACGCATACAGTACGGCACTGCGTGTTGTTTTGTCTTGCCTGAGAATGTTGCGTGGCTGACTGGTCGACGTCACAGAACGATCGAGAAATTTGTTGGTGTAATGACCTGCATATGAAAGGCCAAGCGGAACGCGGGAACAGTAAGTTAGTATGCAGTAGTTTTTATTGAAGGATTGGTGAGTAGTGCAGAGTTGCGCGAGGTATTTCAACAGTGAAATGTGATTGATTTATTAATTTGTCAGAGTGCAGTATTGTGTTGTTTTTGTGAAGTGTATATAAACGGAGAATAATTAGTTGAGTATTTTAATAGCCACGCACCCCAGATTCGTAACAATATACATAAGAGTCCGAAGGAAAAAAAGCCACCAGAATGGGCGGTTTTTTAAAAACTCATTGCAGCATAGCATAAAACCAGCTTTTTCTCGAAACGTTATGAATGTATGATGCTTTATTTATGGAGTTTTGATGTTGAGGTTGGCGTTTTCTTTACCTCCACATACAATTACCATTGTTACTATATTATACATCTACTTCATCGTAGTAAAAATTGCCTCATTCACACCACAGGCGCCCGGAGTAATAGACCAAGTGCTGAAGCCTTTGAAAATGGCAAAAAGTGAAAAAAAATAAAAGTAGGATGAAACCCATTGGAAAAGGAAGAAAATATAACAAACATGGAAGGAAAAATTATTTACGGGCGATCTGAGGTCGGGAAGTGGAAGGGGGTGAGTTTTTAAGGGTAAAAAACCGATTTCCGGCAAAACTACGGGTCCTATTGAAAAAACTTAAATGGCAAAGTTGTAGGTAATGAAAAGATCTACAACTTTTGTCTTCACACTTTTTTCACATAACCTCAAAATGTATGTGAAAAATTTAAATAACCAAGTTTTTGGTTTTTTATTTTTAACTTCTACAAAAAATTTTTCTTTTTCACGAAGTTTGGTGAAAATTTCCTTTTTTATGTTTCAAACACACTGTACTTTTTTTTTATTTGAAATATTTATTTTTTAACCTTATTTTGACTTAATATCGAAAAAACACCCTAATTTTCAATCGAAAATTCTCCCGTCAAAATATCAGCTTTTTTAAAAAAGTCGGTGAGCTTTTTGTTCGTCGAAATCTCTACCTTCTGATGGGTGATGGGATATGAAAAAAGTACATTACTATGACAGAAAATGCAAAGAAACGAAAAAAACTCGAATCCGAATTTAATAAGACATCTACAATATTTTGAGAAAGTTGTAGAATCTTCTTTAAATTATATGCGTAGATGACTATTTATTGCTATTTCAAGATAACTTATATACCTGAGTGACCTACGGAAAATTTTAGCCCATCAAAAGGTATTTCATAGAGAAGTGAGGAAGGGGCTAGGAGGGTCTGTGCCTTACTACCTGTTATTTCTTTGCATTTTCTGAGAACATTTACCATAGTAATGTATATTTTTTTACACTATCAGAAAGTAGAGATTTCAACGAACAAAAAGCCTACACTTTTTAAAAACTGAATTTTGACGGGAGAATTTCTGATTGAAAATTAGGGTGCTTTTTCGATATTAAGTCAAAATAAGTGGAAAAAAAATATTTTAAATAAAAAAAATTACAGTGTGTTTGTGACATAAAAAGTAAGTTTTACCAAATTTCGTGAATTTTTTTTTTGTAAAAGGTAAAAATAAAAAACCAACAACTTGGTTATTTGAATTTTTCACATAAATTTTTTTGAAAAGTGGATACCAAAGTTGTAGAGCTTTTTATTACCTACAACTTTCCATTCTTTTCCATAGGACTTATAGTTTTGCCAGAAATCGAGATAAACCGTTTTTTACCCTTGAAAACTCACCCCCTTCCACTTCCCGACCTCAGATCGTCCGTAAATTATGTTTCCTTTCATTTTTGTTATATTCTCTTACTTTTCCAATGAGTTTCATTCTACTATAATTTTTTTTTGGTTTCAGAAATTATCGACCCTGGTCTATAATAGGAAAATGGAAATAAATTTCCCAAGTTCATTTCCTATATTTAGTATATAACGAAATAGAGGCCACATTTTTCAACCGATTGGAACGAAATTAGGTAAACAAATATTTTCTATCAATGCCTCAGATGAGTTCGAAGATGGCCAAATCGGTCCAGTAGTTTCAAAATGGCGGCTGAAAGATTTAAAAAAAAACAATCTCTCATTTTCATAGGTACCAATATCGGCAAACTATAGGTATATAGGTATAGCTCCATGGGCTCCACAACTTTCATTTGGAAAGTTTTCCTCAGAGATATACACGTAAATAATAAAATCGCTGTAAATTACAATTCTTGAGAATTAATAATTTTTCGTTTACCCTGTATGCTCCTTTCATTTGAGGTTTATTTGCTCTTATCAATCACATATTATTTGAGTTTTCCTTCCGTCAACAAACAGAACATCATTGTATTTAAACATTTCTTGATTTTATAGTCAAACTATGTAAATAAATATTAGTTACCTTGATTGATGACAATTTCAGATTCAATAAATTCTGAAATCTACCTTTCCGACTGGCCGCATCATCGGTTTTTTTTTGTTTTTTTTTTTCATCTCAAATAGTTCGTGGGTTAGAGGACAGGTTCAAGACAACAACGTTTCTAATATTCAGTCCTCTTCAATGCAAGTAATACTAGTTGTCGAATCGTAACGAAAGTTGTTATAAAAAATTATGTCAATCATATACTTAGTAGAAAAATACTGAGGTCTCATAGTCACTTCTTGAATGAATGGAAAAATAAAAACAAATTCCACAAAATGAACTGTGAATTATTTGCTGTCGAATTGTCCACTTCGAACTTCGTTGAGTTGTTTCCACGAAGCTCGAAATCTTATCAATCTGTTTTTATGTTTGGAGAGAGAATAGAGAGATATTGCTGTGTCAAATTTTGTGTTGCGCTATTACAGCAAACGTTATATTGACATGTGTTTTAGTATATTACGTATCAAGTAAAAAGCATATTACCCACGAATGGAAAAATTACGCACGAAGCCGCGTAGCGGCGAATGCGTAACTCCATGAGTGCGTAATTGCTTTACAACACGCATTACGTAGAGCTCGTCCAATATTGAAACGACCGGTTGGTAGGTAGAGAGGGGGAAAACACGAGTGGTCAGGATTTGCTGTGGTAGCTTATGGTACGGCGAATCTTCACCAGAGTCTTGGCATACAGTGTTTGAAAGGTTAGGTTTGTTTGATTAATAAATAGGTAGTGCAGTTATTATCTTGAATTCATGAATTTTGAAAAAATTCATAATCTCCGACCCCGAAAACCCCCACATACCAATTTTGAATCGAATCGGACCATAATCACAAAACTTGTCCGCCAAAAACTACGTCTCTTGTATCGCCTATACCAAATAATTTGGTACGCCTATGGAATTTCTATTAATAGCCACAGTTTGGGCATTGTTCGGGCATCTTCGAGAAAAATTGGTTGTTAGGTGGGGGAAGGCCAAAGTGGTCGTTTCAATATTAAACGAGCTCTACACTATACT
Organism: Gonioctena quinquepunctata; assembly: GCA_018342105.1. NCBI lineage: Eukaryota > Metazoa > Arthropoda > Insecta > Coleoptera > Chrysomelidae > Gonioctena > Gonioctena quinquepunctata. Next base: position 80,724 of record JAFIRS010002757.1, on the reverse strand, counting down.
TTACCTAAGGCCATATACAGTGTGCCAAAAAAGTCTGGACTACTTTTAATGTTTTCATTATTATTAGGTATTGTAAATGATGCTTAAACATGTCGATTTTTTATTTTAGTTATCGTTTTTTGTTGTTTGTTTCATGTATACAGAGATACCCTAAAGCTAGTTATGACAGGGTACTTCATTTCTTCAAATGGGATACCCTGTATATTATTGCATCTTTAGATTTTTTTGAACAATTTTATTTCGAACGATTTTACAAAATTATAGAGGATATATGTTTCACAACTTTGATGATTATATAGGACATAATTCGTTCTATTTACTACTAGGTACTTTGGTTTAATTAACATTAGGAACATTATAATTATTTATGGTTACTGTACAATTATTAAATATATTAGAAGTATTTCGATGTGTCCAATTTTGTGTTTCAAAAAAGTTTGTATCAGGGTTATTGGTTATTATATAAAATACTGACAGGGTTACGGCATATAACAGCTTCAAGAGAGTTCGAGTGACCAGACGTAAGGTGAGGCAAGTGTGCCATTGCTGCCAATATATACGAAATATTCAGTTATTTGTATTGTATTTATACTTCTTCTTCTTCTCGATTGTAAGTTTTCCAAACGTCTTCTTTATTTTGGTTTAAACATAAAGTGTGTTGAACAAGAGTAGAACTATAATCTTTGTCAATGACTCCAGCAGTGTTTAATTTATCATCATCTACCAAGACAGTGTATAGTGCAGTAGTAACATTGCCATGTATAATACTCTTTAAACAATGGTACTATAGTAATTGTATTTCGCAGTTTTGAGGAAATACCTGGGTCCACATGCAGTATGGAAAGCTGTATGAACAATACGTAAAAGTGCAAATTTGATTCCATAACTTTTCACTCATTTCCAACAGATAATTACTGATACCGTGTGAAAGGATCTTTCACACATTGTAATTTGAGGCCTTAACAACACATTCTACAAAAATTCATTCATTTGATGTATTTTTCATTCATTTCTTCTCTGCTCGGCGCATTCAGCCAAGATATAGATCCATTCTACTCTTCGAAATTTTCTATGAAGTTGGCTATACTGGCCTACAGAATACGTTCTGGGGAGAAGTGGATTTCCGAGGCCATAAAACAAGCAAGCAAGACATTTCTTTTCACTGTCCAGCGATCTGTCAAAACGAAAGCAATATGGCGGCTGAGGGCATAAATTGTAATTCGTCATAAGCGACCATAGTGCTAAAAGTGTTTATTTTGTGATTTTGTTTGCGAATTTGAGTAGTTTTTTTAATTCTGGATTATAATTCATGCTTCAACTGAAGGAAAATGCCGGTTACTTGCATTGTAGTTGACTGTGAACCTCGTAACGACAGGGGTAGTCTCGGTGCCTACAGTTTAAAGTAACAAGTTTTTGACTAGTAAAAATTACTTATCGAGGAAGACAAGAGCTTTATGGTTAGCTGCAATCAAGCGAGATGATCTTACGGATTCGAAAATCAAGTATCAGAGTCTGCAGCAGACAAATGTGGGCACATTCATGAAAATATCATTCATTCATGGATATAAGACTTTTGTGATTTGTTCTTACGATTTGTATGATTTTGTCTACTTGCATATCTGAATTGAACATTAAGAAGTCTCATTTCAAATGAAGTTCGTATACATACAGATAATTGATATATTTTGCACTTACAAAGGAGAGAAAACTCAAAATGAAAATGTTCATGTACCTACCTTCTCAAAAAACATTCAGACATTCTTATTGAATTATTGGAATACAAATATTCCCTAGGATTCTGGTGACTCAACAAATAAAAAAATATTTTGAAATATGTGTGTTTTTCAATCTGAACCATCCCTTTGTAGATATTTCAGGCACTTGTGGAAAGACTCGATCAAGTCTTGTGAAGGGTATTGTAATATTAAAATAAAAAAATTCTGTATGAATTGATTAAGTCAAAATTCATGTAACATACCAGGGATTGTAAGTATCGTGATATTTATTGAAATTATATAAATTATATATAGGCGGATATATTTTTTTCCAGTTTTTTTATGATTGGTATTAAATTAGAAGTAATTGACTGAATCGGTAAAACAACGAATAAACAACCATTTATTTATTGACAAAAACAACTAAAAATGCATAATAAGAGATGAAGTTGTCATGAAATCAATTCTAATATTAAATAAATATAGTATTATTGTCAAACACAAACGGTATATATATCAAGAAGGGAAATTTTTGTCTGTGATATATATGTAAAGAGAGTTGGCGGCGTGAAGAAAATAATTTTTAAATTCTAGAAAAAGACATTCTCGGGCGGGGATCGAACCCACGACCTCATGATTACCGGTCAAGTGCTCTTCCAACTCAGCTACCGAGGACGTAGGTACGCAACCGCAATCGGGATATCGCTTTCTAGAATTTAATGATAGTGTGTTTAAGGAAAGTTATGAGGTGGAAGGGATCTTATTCGCTATCAAATGATCATCAAGATCCAATTTACCTTTCACCTAGCGTCGTCGACAATTAGCGATTTTCAGCAAGAGTAGGTGTGGATCTCCGACCATTGAACAATCAAGCCGAATTTGAAAATTAAGAAGGGAAATTTGTGTCTGTGATATATGATGTAAAGAGAGTTGGCGGCGTGAAGACAAGAATTTTTTAATTCTAGAAAAATACATTTTTTTTCTTGAATTTAAAAATTTATTTTGTGATGATGTTCTTATGGCGATTATCAATTTGCGTGCCAACCACAGAACACATATATTATGTGGTTTGGATTCAAAGCGAGTAAACGTTATCTGAGTCGTTTACTCTCTTTGGTTTGGATCGCCTGATTCTGGTCAAAATGTCAAATTAATAACATGTGCATGCACAGTAGTTTTCAAGCGCCCGCATGCAAAAGGACAGACTGGTTTTCGTGACTTCACCCAAGTAGCACAGAGTCATAAAATCAACATAATGACTTCTTATGCCGTCTTAAAGACCACGTATTTGTATGTTTTAAAACCAAAAAGTTAATGTGCGTTTTATAACCTTCAGGCGTTGCTATGACGTCGTGTAGTAGATATAACGAGAGTACAATAAAGAATTCTCGAGATGAAGTTGTACTGTGGTTTGTATGTAAATAAATTGTATGTGTCGTTAAGTAGAACTTAAGAGCAGTTGCTGTGAGGTTATTATGACAATGAACATATGTGGTTCTGATGAATAGATTTTTGAAACGTTTCTACGACTACATATTGTACTCATGTAATGTAGTTTTATCAACTGATGAACTTTGGTCGTAATGATTACATTATGTATCTAGGTTAGATTATTTTTGTTGGATAGTATATTGTGTTATGTATGTAAAATTCCAAAAAAAAAAAATAAAAATATAAAGAGGAAGGATGAGTGCCTACCCCAAAATTAACATCTGAAATAATTAATCAGTCTATCCACTGCAAAAAATGAAGTTCATCCAGTTCCTTCAATTGTTTTCACAACAAGGAAAGACATAAATAATATGTATGTGCACTTCGAGTGATAAGTAAAAAATATTTAAATATAACTGTTCAACATCAACATAACCTCTATTGTAAATGTCAGTTATTTTTAGCGTTTTCCATTAGGCGGATCTAGCGGAATGCTTATGCACTCAGTGTATATCTTTTTCTGTTTTGATAGCGTTACGACGTTAGTACAACAAAACTTGCTACTTGCTACATTACAACTTTTTTATGTAAGATATTGCGATGTCTTTGAGACACTCGTATGATAGTACATACCGGAGTAATTACAACTTTTCGACACTAGAAGGACGGCATCCATGTTTTTCGATTGATTGATAACATCATTCTGGTAGCCATATTGGAACAAAACTATTTAAAATAAAAAATATGGGACCCTGGGTGTTATATCAATTTAAAAATCATTGGAGATGTGCTAATCAAGTATCTTTCGTAATATGGTCTACATATTTCAAAGATTAATGAGAAAAATTGATGAAATATATTTTTTCTGAAATGAAAATAAATATTTATCTCTTCATTTTCGAAGCGCATGAATTTTAAGTGAGTAGAATTGGATTTTGATCGTAAAAATTGATTTGCTTGGTCACTAGAGTTTCAGAACAATTCTTAAAAAATGAAAACATTTTTTGAAGTCGGTACAGAGTATCATGAACATGTAAAGGAAGGCTGACCCATATATTTTATAGATATTATATAAAATCTTTTGATATGGTATACATATTGTAATACTATATTAGAAAGATTATGACCTTCATGCATAATGATATAATGACTACACTAAGACCACAGAACAACCCTTTTGCGACTGGCTTATATAAGTCTATATTGGCAAGTCATTACCACTACTTTATAACGTCGATGTGACGTCGCAAGAGTGTGCCTTTTTGTCGTATTGGCATACATAGCGACGTCTTAGCATATTACAAGACATAAGTCATGGACTTTTGCGAAAGGTCTAGTAGACGTCTGTACAACCGAATTATGACCTCTGTGTGCTACTTGGGTACCGTGTAGCTTATGAAAAGGCAAATATCATTGGATATGAGGAAAATGAATTTCTTGTTATGGGATCAATCATAGAAAACCCTCATACGAGTCAACGTAAGATCGAGAAAGATACAGGGATAAGCAGACGGAGAGCATTTCTAGGGTAATAAAAAAATACAAATTTCACCCGTACCGTTATTCAGATGCACCAGGAATTATATGAAATAGACTTCCATCGACTAATCGAGTTTTTTCTATGGGTTCTGGACAAGTTTAGTGAGGATGAACATTTTTTTGATTCCATTTTATTTTCTGATGAATCTACTTTTCATAACAATGGCTTAGTGAACAGATACAACTTCCATTATTATAGTGATGTGAGTCCTCATTTTTTCCGCACTCTGGATCACCAGAATAGATGGTCTGTTAACGTGTGGGGAGGAATTATAGGTACACAAGTTATAGGACCATACTTTTTTTATGGAAACTTGAATGGTCAAATTTTTTTAAAATTTTTACGAGATGATCTGCCTGAGCTTCTGGAGAATGTGCCGCTAAATATCAGATAACGGATGTGGTAACAATTGGATGGAGCTCCGGCACATTTCAAATTCAGTGTCAATAGGATTGGTAGGGGAGGATCACAAAATTGGCCAGCGAGATCACCAGATTTGACTTGCCTCGATTTTTGCCTATGGGGATACTTGAAGAATGAGGTTTACGACACTCCTCCAACCACACTGGTAAATATTAAGGAGATAATAAGGGCTGCTTTTCGAAGAGTGACGCCTCAAATGTTATTACATGTTAAGAAGTCTTTCATAGAGAGAGTGGCTCTTTGTATTCAACAGGATGATCGTCATTTCGAGCACCTACTTTGAATTAAATAGATTTGTGTTTCATATTTTGTTGTTGTTTCAGTTGAATAATAAAAAAAAATTGTATAGTCTGTTTAATGAACTACTGCCAGAATATGAATGTAAATGATAATTTCATTTTAGTGAACAGTAAATATTTTCGATGAAGTGAAGTATAACAACTGTCAATGAGAATTCTGTGAGCAAATCAAATAAATGTCGTTTCAAAGCTATCTTGATTCAAAGAATGCATTGAAATAAGGACTACTATTTGAAAAAGCCAATATCTAAAAACTATTTAGGTTAGGTATAGGGAACCCCAGTATGAAATGAAAGATAATTGAATTTTATATTGTTCAGACCAAAAAAATACAGGGTGTTCTATTTGAATAACAAAGTTATTTATGTCCGAAAGTATAAAAAAGTGACAATGATCTTTGAACATTCTGTATAATATTGAGAAACGGGTTTTATCGAAATTAATAGCCCGAAACCTCTTTTATGCTTGGTCAGAATTCGAAGGGATGATTTCTATACATTTCGATGTTATTTAGTTTCCAATTTTACCTAGCATTTTCATAAAAAAATCAATAACTCGAGAATGGTTATAGTTAGGTACATAGTACCTCATATGAAATGATATTATTTTTTCCTGACCTATTCAAAAGTGTAACGAAATACAGGATGTTCCATTTAAAAAAACACAACTTTGATATGTCACACTTTTTAGAGCCACCCTGTAGACTCCAAAATAATTCCCTTTTGCAGCCTTAATCAATATAGGTACATATAATGAAATAAAGAAATCCTCGAAAAAATCAATGGTTTGGTTTACAGGGACCGTGTCGTATTTTAATCCTTGATTGTGCAATTTTTTTTTCTTGTTTTTAATTTTCTCAATGAAACATAATGTTGATTTTTTTTTAAATCACTCTGAATCTTTGTGGAAAGTGAATTGATGTTACTCTAATCTCTCGACGAAATATTAAACTTTCTGATTTCGAAATATTCAAGTTCTCATTTCTAATATAAGAATATATTCATTACAGAACAGCCATCAGTAACCGTCGACAATTTCAACTGGTTCACCCTGACATGGATGCGTAAAATATGTTTTAATTTTATTTGATTTTGCAATGAAAAGTTGAGTTAATATATTTTTTCTATTATATTGATCTTTCATTACTTTCTCCTACAAATATCCATCCTTATTCGCCCCTACTGTATTGAAATTGTCGAAAACATACAGGTGTTCCTTTAAAAAAAATACTGACTCATATATCAGTGACTGAAATCGGCCATTTTGGATCTTTTTCTACTTTATACTTCTCTCAATGAGGTATATAGTGCTATAACAATTTCTGAACTTGCCAAAAAATGAGAAAGGTCTAATCCATCCCTACATTGTATGATCAGGTAATGCAATATAACGTCTATTTCGAGCCTTGTATTGCTTTATTGCCCAGCCGAAATTCACTTAGAGTTTCATGAAATATATCCATTCATAATTTGCAAGACCTTAAAAATCTTGAAACATTTCAAGAAATATTCGAGTGCTTGACTCACACACATTTTAAAGTAATGCCAAAACTTCACTAACTATTCCATTACATATTTCAGCGGCCTGTTCACGCTATTATAAAATATTGGAAGAATATTGCCTGAATATTTCATAAAATATATTTAGGATGTATTGCTAATATCCTTCAGAAATATTTCATGGAATTGAAAAGGGAAACATTCTCAATTGGATATTGATAAAAAATTTTTCTGTAATTGAAAAATCACGATAAAAATGAAGTTATTTTTTGGAATATCTAACAGAAAACAAATATTTTCAACAAATCAATTTCATGGAATATTCTGAAAAAAAAATCTTTTTGAAATCTTTCACAACATTTATTTATATCGAATATCACGAAAACATTGCGTACAGATTTCATAGGATATTTCTCTGAAGTATTCTGAAACATTTCAGAAATATTTCACGATAAATTTCATTCAAGCGACCATTAAAATATTGCAGAAATATTTCCTAAAGATTTCAAACCTCGATCAATAAATACTTATTGATCTGAGTTTCAACCAAAAGCCTGTACCTTACAGAAATCTTGCAGATATATTTCCTAAGGATTACGGGAAAAATGTCCCTGTGAACTTTCAAAAATTTTGCAGAAATATTTAACGAAAGATAGATTTCCGTGATTCTTGAAATATTTCAAAAACCTTACTATAAGATTTTATGAAAAATTTCCCTGTAACCTTACAAAAATATCACAGGAATTATTCCTGTGATATTTTTGTAAGGTTAAGGAAATATTTCTGCAATATTTTAATGGTCGCTTGAATGAAATTTATCGTGAAATATTTCTGAAATGTTTCAGCAATACTTCAGAGAAATATCCTATGAAATATGTAAGCAATGTTTTCGTGATATTCGATATAAATAAATGTTGTGAAAGATTTCAAAAATATTTTTTTTCAGAATATTCCATGAAATTGATTTGTTGAAAATATTTGTTTTCTGTTAGATATTCACAAAAAATAACTTCATTTTTATCGTGGATTTTTCAATTCACAGAAAAATCTTTTTATCAATATCCAATTGAAATGTTTCCCTTTTCAATTCCATGAAATATTTCTGAAGGATATTAGCAATACATCGTAAATATATTTATGAAATATTCAGGCAATACAGGAATATTTAACCAAAAATTTCAGTGTCCCATTTCCGCCAACAAGAAATATTGCAAAAACCTTTTCTTAAGATTTCAGTAGAAATTTTCATGTAACCTTTCGCAAATCTTACAGAAATATTCAATGAAAGATTTTAGTGTCCCATTTTCGCGACCCTTGAAATATTGCAAAAATCTTCAATAAAAATGTTTTCGGAAATGTTGCAAAATCTGTATAAAAATTTTTATGAAATATTTCAATGTGAGAAAAAGTCGGACATAACTTTATTTCCTAAATATTTTAATGAAAGATTTATGAAATATTTTCACCTTGCTGACAAATATTTCATTAATATTTCACAAATATTTCGTGCTGTGTGTGACCATTTCTATTATTGAAAGGTATGGAACAGGATTCACAGAAGCGTCCACATGAAAACGCAGCTGTCAAAGACGTTATTACATTAAAAGGATTATTGTGGTGAGGAGATTTTTTTTTTTTTCAGCATCAGGTCCCTGGAATAAAGTTTCTCTTCCTTTGCAGCCATATTTATAAACTGTTATTTTATATTCAGTCAGGAATCTTTGCATTTCTCGCAATTCAGGTATACCAGCGCCCTCTACGGATATTTCGAGCTGTGCACTAAGCAATTCTAATTTTTTCGTGATTTAATTTTTTTCATATCTTTGAGGATTTTATTGTATTCTGGATCCCCTTCTATTTTGGCAATCCTACACAACTGCTCTTGCAAGACACAAGTTATCCCTATGCTATATGTATTATACCACGGCGTTTTTTACATTCTTCTTCAAAATTATTGAATTTTTTGGCCGGTTTGCCACCTCTAGGGAAGTTGACTATTGTGGTACTTAAAACAAATGTATCAGTACCCAAGGCATGTTCATTCGATTGAAATATCTGATGAATTATATTCCATATATCATCGACGGAGATTTATTCGGCATAACGGAACGGCACCCACCCTCATCTTTAGTGAAACTCTTGCATGAAAATGAAAATCCGACTTTATCTCTATTCTGTGCTTCCTCAGTGGTTTTCAAAACAATGTATTTTATGGCATACTTGGCCCATTTGATCGGATCGCTCCCTGTCGGAATCGGTCTGATTGCGAATTCAATCCTACGAGCGTTTGTATTGAAACGTCTCAGGGAAGTTACAATATTTTTCAAAATAATAACTTTTTCCATTTTAGTTTTGACTTCTGTCCGACTGAATCTTCTTGTTTTTTATTTCGTGATTTATATTGCCTGTGACAAATAGCTTATGAACATTGTGGATATTACTATATAATGCTTTCTATTATCAAATCGCTTGAAAAAATGTGAGAAATTATCTCAATTTTATTTTATGGCGAATTCTCCCAACCTCATTTTGAGCGTTCGTTATACAATGGCCATGTAAGTTATAGGAACAATAATGCTATTCAAGATGAATCATATCTGTTTATTTGTAGCGCAGAATGAATAAACTGCTGACTGTTATTACTTTTAAGATAAGCAGGTGTGCTTCTTTCCAATGTATTCGAATGATGAAAATAAATCAGTTCACATAGAGACACCAAGCTGTATGTTTGCTCAGTTTTCCAAAACTTTTGTGTTTTTTAAAAAGTTAATTTCTAGTTCCAAATACTTAACTGGCGCAGTCGTTATAGGATTTGTCAAACGATTCGACAAAAATCGCGAAATCGGTCTGTATCAACAGTTTATTGACAAACTCTGAAAAAGTGTGTTCGGAGCCGAAAGACTCGAAGAAAACCAAGTGGAAAAGCAGTGTTGGACGAGGACTACATCGCCAAATTCAACACATTCGAAGCCGAAGTTTCGAAAAACTGGTGGAGAACCACATCGTCGAAGCCAGCATAGTCATAGGAAGTCCAGAGACGAGGGAAAGCATCGCCCAAATCTTATTGGCAGTAGCTTAAGGAACCAACAGAAGAAAGAAAAAGATGAAAGCAATCATCACACTACTGCATATCAGCTGCACCAACGGAAAATTAATCCAACCAAGATTCCACGACCTAGAAGACAACCCTGGTCTCCTACCATTCAAAATTGGAAATGCCCAAAATAAGATTGACCACTGGTCATTTATCCAGATATTTGACATCAATCACATAATTGAAGAATTTCATGTACTTCAAAAACAATTTACTACATTGAAAGACACTTTTATATTGAATACTACTAAAACCAACTATAAAAAAGAATTCTATAATTCATACGAATTAATTGAAACAATTGAACGAAAAATATATTCTCAAATTAATCAACTGAACCCTTTAAATGAAAAAAGAATAAAACGTGGTTTAATTGATGGATTAGGATCAAAAGTATTAAAAATTAAAATACAAATAAATAATGAGATTTTAATGCAAAATCGTATTACTGAGATTGAAAAAATTCTACAAACTATAAAAATGGAAAATTTCAAAACTTATGAATATTTTCTCATTCAACTAATGATTTCTCAGATACCACAGCTTTTCAAGTAATTTACGATATTTTAGAAAGAATCGAATTCGCAATTACTTTTTCGAAACTAAATACCTTTCATAATTCCATTGCCGAACCAAATGAAATTTTGCAAGAATTAAAAATAATTTTAGTCAATTAACAAATAATAATAAAATACCTACCATTCGAACCAAAAGTTGAAAATATTCTTCTTTTTGAAAAAATAATGGAAATCAAAAGTTATAGTAAGTGAAATAAAATAATTTTTATCATAGAAATACCAATTGTGGAAAATGAAAGTTATAATTACTTCCACCTACCTATATTCCTTACCAATACCTACAGGAGAATCCTTTAAAATCATCTCACCTCAATCAAAATACCTTATCCTTAATGAAGAAAATTATATGTTTCTCGAAACGAAATGTCAAGAGATTACTTCTGAAGAATATATTTGCCATGAGACCAATCCCATGAAACTACGAGAACAAGGACTTCCCTGTGAAATTCAACTGTTGAAACTCGTCAAGAACAGTACGAATTGTCAGCAGATCCCAGTCAAGATCGAAAACGTCAAAATCCAAAAAATGGAGAAAAATAATTGGATTATTTCAACACCCAGAAATATTGTGGCTATCCAAAAATGTGGTCGAATAAAGACAATATTTTACTTCACGGGACAATTGTTTTAGAACTCAATTCAAAATGTGAAGTGATAATTGAAGACATTACCTTACGAAGTTATCATGACTTCAATGAAAGACTCAAATTTGTTGAACTTCCGAATTTAGAAATAAGAAAATACCCGAATATTGACCCTCAAATTAAGTTTAAACCTTTGAAAATTGATTCTATTAATTTAGATGATATAAAAAATGTTCAAAGTGCTTTAGAAATACGAAACCAAAACGTTGACTCTATTTCAGACATTCCAGTACTTACTCAAAATAATATTAATAAATTATATATATATATATATATATATATATATATATATATATATATATATATATATATATATATCAATTATTGTATCTGTACTATATGCCTTGTATCATGTGTACTTTAAAAAATATTTAAAAAAATCATCGGAGGAACCATTGAACTCTCAAGAAACCTCGATGATCCAAAATCCTGTGCTCACCCCACGATTTTCTCTCTAGGGATGGAGGAGTTTTATAGGAAGAATAATGCTATTTAAGATGAATTATATATATTTATTTATAGCGCGGAATGAATAAACTGCTGAATGTTACTTTTAAGATAAGCAGGTGTGCTTCTTTCCAATGTATTCGAATGATGAAAATAAATCAGTTCACATAGAGACACCAAGCTGTATGTTTGCTAAGTTTTCCAAAACTTGTGTTTTTAAAAAGTTATAATTTCCTGTTCCGAATACTTAACTTGGAATAATATTATCATCTGATTTATGAACATCCTGTTAATTTTTTGAAACAAATCAATATTATGAATATTCTAAAACACCTCGTATACTCCCTCACGCTTCGGGGGTAAACTCTAGATACTAATGGGAAAAGAGGTCTTATCTCGAAATCAAATATGAATTCATGTTTTGTTTTCTTTCACATACCCTGTTTTTCATTCCTAATAAAAATTAAATAGTTTTCTTTGGTATTATTTATTAGGATATTTGCCAAATTTTCAAAACTTACTTTTGTGCTCGGTGACCTTGGTCTGTTTGGTGGGTAACACTGAGAACATAGATAGAAAAACACTGTCAGCTACGGAAAACTTTCAATTTGATGGTTTGTTTCTGGTTTTCGACTTATATAGGAAAATATCCCCTCCATTCCTTCTTAAACACCACCATCGTTTAAAAAAAAAACTCAGTTTTTCTAATGAAGAGGGATTTTGAGACCCTTTGCTCAATTTTATCGGAATATCACATGGGTTTCCTCTCTTAAGGGTTTATTTTTTTCCTTTTAAAATTTAAGATTTTAGACCCTTCCCGTAATTTTTTCGGAATATCACATAGGTTTTCTCAATTGATATTATTTATTTTCCTTCTCATTAAAATTATTTTCAGTTTAGAGTATAACTTTGATGGAAAAAATATTTTTTTAGTTATTCGGGAAAGATACTATGATGAATATTAAAAGAAAAAGATATCAATTTATCCTACTGTTGATACAGTGTATTTTTGTTTTTGAAATAAATGCTATACTGTGTGATTCATTTTATGTAATCAGAATTATTTCTAGATTTGAATGTAAAATTTTTGAAGAAAAAAAAACGAAGACTTTACAACTTGTTTATTAATGTATATCATATAAAAAAAAATGGTTTAAAAAATGTATTTATGTATAATAATATAAAAAAAATGCCTATAAAAAATACTTATTTAAGAAAAAAAAAGAGAAATGTCAATCTATAATTATTATTTTGTCATCTTCTTCAACCCCAGCGATCCCTTCCGGAAAGATGACTATTTCGGGAGGAGGCATCCAATTGGGCATCTCTCCATCATCAGGGATCTCCTCGAACAAATCCGGTGATGGACTGGGGCTGGACTCGAAAGGATGTTGGTGCCCATTCCTGAATATACTCCGGGTTGAAAAAGTCTTTGGAGACTAGTGATGCCGGGGTGTCAATGTATTCGCCTTCCATTCTCTGCATATGCTCATCCATATTGAGAATAATAGTGGAATCCGAATCATCATCGTTGCCTGGCAATGGAACATCCCTCATTTCTTCCATCAACAGGTTTCGAATAACCCCAGCATCATAAGGCACTCGGCATACAGTACAATTCTGGCATCGTATACTATAATCTTTGCATATGGTATGCCCATTCATAAATTGCACCAGATTTGTACTGTTACCAAGTATGTCTCCAAGACAAATTAAACAGGAGAATATATCCAGGAAGGTTTCAATGAAGCTTTTTGAATTCCTGAAACAAATACAGAAAATAAATTATTGAAAAAACATTATCTCTTGGAAATTGAAAACATAATAAAAACAGTCAATGAAATAAAAACTTTCCCAAATTGAATTTCACTAAAAAACAAACAAAAAATTTAAAAAAAAATAGAAAAACATTAGAAAAAAAATGTTAACGAGATAACTCACATTTCTCTTTGTTTCTTCAAACTCGACACAGGTAACTCTGCAGGGGTGATTTATTGAATTCTATAACACTGTAAAAAAACAAAACGAATTGGTAGGTAGATTTAAAAACATTCTAATGGGATAAGGAAATGTCATCAGAACTCTATTTTATTATTAAGAATCCAAATTACATTTCTAATGAATTGTAAACTACTGTGAGATCATGATATGATTACGAAGTAGAAAAACTCAAAGTCATCTCCACAATTTAATATGCAATCGATTAGTTATGTGATGGTGGATAGGTAAAAAACCATCGATTAGTACATGTTTCGAACCTCTATAGGTTCATCATCAGCGGAGTGTAAAATTCTACAATAAAAGAAGAGCAAAGAAGTAAAACCATAGGTAGTGCAATACAATGTGTTACTTACATGGAGAAGAAAAAATGATGGGTTAAAAATTATTATTAATTATAAGTCAAGAGTTCATAATTGAAACAAATGACAAAATGAAGGTTTGCCTTTAAAAGTTGTATATCCCCTTTTTAAATCTAGGGAGGCTAAAGACATTAGCCGATACAAACTAACTCGACATGTGGAACGTTGAACAATGGAGTGGTGATTGAGATTGACAGCAGACAGCACACAGCACACAGCACACAGCACACAGCACACAGCACACAGCACACAGCACACAGCACACAGCACAGCACACAGCACACAGCACACAGCACACAGCACACAGCACACAGCACACAGCACACAGCACACAGCACCATCAAGCAAACTGAATTGTCAAACAAAACACCACCATGGAGCGATGACAGGAGAACAACATGCACAGAACAATGATGAAATAGAAGCAAATTCAACCGAAGCAAATAGTATCTGTGCAAAGAGCTCAGATGTCACCTATCCATATTTATAACAAATATATAATAGTTGAGAGTAGAACATTTAATTATTAAATTAATGATCAGTGCGTATATGACAGACTAGTTATTCCAACGAACGCCATAAAATGTGACCTGTACTGAAGAAAGGAATACCACAACACGGAGCTAACCGGATATATTCTGTGACCGGACTAACACCTGTCCAAACGAACAAATCTACAATGACATAAAACAATCGGTTTATCGGAGATCAAGGCAAGAATGCACATTGGATTGCGGCGTTGTCTTGTGTACGTGCCGTCCTATTTACATTTGGAAGCACGTATTACTTATTTGCCTGGTATTTTGTTCAGTTGAAGTTGAACTACACGGACCATAGACAAATTAAAAATTTTAGTTTCTCTATGACACGGACGGAACTTCCACGGCGTGTTTCACGCAACGATATTCCCGACGAGTTTGATGCAACAAAACATAAAGCGTTTTTTCTGTCGAGTACATTCAAGCAAAACAATATACTTGCTCTTTGCTAATAGTTCGACCTCTAACTCATTCCAGATATCATACATAGCCATTGCCACTTCTTCCCACATTTTCACTTCAACGTCTCTATTGCTATATTCCTTCATTTTTACAAGCTTTTATTTAGTTTCACCTGTCCCGATGTCTGTCGAGGGTTTGTAATCAAATCTTACAAGTTAAATTGGGCCTACTTCTAGTTGTCCGAAGTGAAAAATTTATAAATTCAAGATGGCGGACGAGTTTTGTAATTATGGTCCGATTCTATTCAAAATTGGTTTGTGGAGGATTTCGGGGTCGGACATAGTGAATTTATTCTCAAAATTCATAAATTCAAGATGGCGGCTCCAAGATGGTGGACGAATTTTGTGATTATGGACCGTTTCTATTCAAAACTAGTATGTCGTGGTTTTTGGGATCGGAGATTATGAACTGAATCGAAAATTATTGATTTTTTGTCAAAATTTATAAATTCAAGATGGCGGACGACGTAATTATGATCCGATTCTATTCAAAATTGGTATGTGGGGGAGTTCGGGGTCGGACGTTATGAATTTAATGTCAAAGTTAATAAATTCAAGATGGTGGATCCAAGACGGTAGACGAATTTTGTGATTATGGACCTTTTCTATTCAAAACTGGTATGTCGGGAATTTAGGGATCGGAGATTATGAATTTAGTCGAAGATTTATTGATTTTTTGTCAAAATTCATAAATAAAAGTTGGCGGGCGAGTTTTGTAATTATGGTCCGATTCTATTCAAAATTGGTATGTGGCAGTTTCCGGGGTCGGGCGTTATGAATTTATTGTCAAATTTGATAATTTTAAGTTGGCGGATCTAAGATGGTGGACGAGTTTTGTGAATATGGACCGTTTGTATTCAAAATTGGTAAGTCGGGGTTTTTGGGATCGAAATTATGAATTTAACAAGATTATTGATTTTTGTCAAAATTTATAAATTCAAAATTGGTATGTGGGGGTTTTCGGGGTCGGAGAATATTCATTTTTTTGTCAAAATTCACAAATGGCAGCTCCAAGATGACGGATGTGTGACGTAGGTTAACTGCTTCCTGCTAAGTTGGTACTTAGCTAGGGGTAGAACAGGAGTGTTTGGGCTTTGACAAAGGGTGGGTCGAGATATCAAAGTTGTTCTGTTTTCTTTCCGTGAAACTCAAAGTTATTATAACGAGTAGCCCGTGAAGTTTTGTTTTTATATTGAGACGAGTTTATAGTCATAAAATTAAAATTCCCACGCACACCCGATAAATCACTTTCTGAACTCAGATTGTAAAAAAATTGGAAAATCAGTCTCTGGGGTGACAAAGAGTAAGATAAGGTAAGAAATCTCACAAATATTTTGGTAATTATATTTTATTAGAGGTGTTCTAGTTTATATTCATTGTTGGAACTTATAAACGGATCAATTTCCGTTCGTCTGTTCAATATAGTAAATATAATATATTGTTGAAGTTTTCATGGCCTGTGTCATCAATTTAAAATTGATAAAATTGATCAGGTTTAAATTTAAATAAAATTATTATATTGTGGTGACATTTGTAAGCTTCTATGGAAAGTACCTTTCCCTTTTTTTAAACCTATAAACTATAGGATCAGAACAGTGTTTAAATTAAGATAAAGGCATATCTGTTGGACTGTCTGTGCAACCGGATTCCAGTTCCAAGGGCTGTAATTAAAGCCTGCAGACCTTTGGAGATTTCAATTAAGGCAAAAAACCAGACCCCTGGACATTCCGTATCTCCATCTGTTGCTACCCCTGGTAAGTGGAGTAAACCACTAACAAATCTCGCGCCCGAGGGTAAAAGTTGAGTTTAAAAATAGTTTGAAAAAGTGTCTGGGTGTCATAAATAACGTAACGATTCTAGGGATAATAGTTATTATTCCCGACCCTAGAAAATCGCGTTACAAAATTAATAAAACTATATAAAATTATCAGGAGCAAAAAACCTGTTTAGTTTTTCAAAGACTTGTCTCGAATATCGTCGAAAACTAATTAAATAACGAAACAAAAACATCTAAAAATGTGTCCTAGTGTATTAAATGTGATTTGTTAGTTAAAAGATGTGGACGAGGTGTTGGTCAATTCCAACTGATTCATCATGTTAATAAAGATACATATGTTTGTTCATTTCACTTTGCAGGAGAAAGTGGTCCAACAACAGAACATCCTGATCCCATCCAGGCCTGACGAGAGAGCGGGGAAGCCGGGACAAATTCCCGGGGCCCGGGCCACAAAGGGGGCCCGGAGCTTGGACCGCTAAGTTGTGCAAACTATAACCATAAAGTATGTCTCACAACGTAACGGGCTATTCCGACTCTGTATACACAACGCAAAGGGTTGTTTAAAGTTCTGCCACGCAGCTCCGTGACGCAGCTCTCTCAGTCTTTGTTTTACTTGTTTTTATTTTTAATATAATACATATTCATTTTGATTTTCAATCAATTTCATTTAATGATCAGATCATCAAGCCTTTAATTTTTTTTAAATCAGGAGTAATATGGGAATGTAAAATTATTTTAAACGTTTAATATTTAAGCGGGCTTGAAACATATAGCTATCCCGGGGCCCGTATAGCTCGCGGGCCCGTACTAGCTCGCGGGCCCGAATCATATAGCTATCCCGGGGTCCGCACTAGCTCTCGGCGGCCCTGATCCCATCAGTTGTGTAAAAACATCAGGTAATTTTGATCCATTTAATTGTTAATGTAATAGTTTGTGCTATAACCTCAAATTATGAATGTTTTTACAGATGAAAATAGCAAAGGCCTGTTTAGCTTTACTATATTGCTAATTTTTTTTTTAATCATTTATCTTTATTTTTATAATTATTAATATATTAATTAATTTAAATCTGACATGAATGTCATTGTTATCCTAATAGAGTGAGATCTCGGAGCTGGCAAACCTACGTCATTTGAGCAAAGCTGAAACTTTAAGTATGAATAGTGTGTTATGTAGTTGAGAACGTATGCATACTTGCTAGTTCGAAAGCGGGGCCCTTTTACAGGTAGCAGGTACAAAAGTACATAAAAAACTTACTCACTTATGTTGAAGTATGGTAATGCTTTTGACAATTAATATCATCCAGTTAGCCGAGCGGTCTAAAGCGCCAGATTTAAGCCCTGGATCTCAAAAGTTAGCGAGGGTTCGAATCCACACGCCTGACATTTTTTTTTTTGGACGATGTTCCTTTACGCGGCTAGCGGTAGGTGTTGACTGGCAGAAAATGTAACGTAAGAAAAAATCGTTATACCTTCTTCATGCGACTTTCTTTCTCTCTCTCTCTCTCTCTCTCTCTGTCTCTTTCTATTATATACGAGTATGTGTGATAACTACACTTGCCTGTCAGAACTAAATGTCAACGCACTATATATAGAAATAGAAAAAGCAAAATTGATGGAATAAGAGATTTTGAACTCACTACATACAGTGATTTGATATTTGAATTCAAATATATCTTTTTCAGCATGTTAGAAAACCTTAGTTTTTCAAGTAAGGCAATGAATAATCTAATTGTGTCATTTTGTAGTTGGTAGAGCTTCATGGCTCCGCGAATTTCGTGAAATTCAGTAGTTTAAAGTGAATGGGCGAAGACACGAAATTTACAAAATATTCTTAATGAATTCTACAGCTTGTGAAAAGTCTGTTGGTATTTTCTTTCTTTTTTTTTTAATTTTCTAAAACATGAAAAAAAATCAAATGGCTTTTTTCTCACGCCATTGCAAAATGTTGTGACGTAATCACCCGATCAACCTACACCACAGCTTCAATCAGTTTATCAATGTTGCCGTATTTTCAAATCTTAGGCCGCTCCTCCATAACAAGAATAAATCATTGGCTTTCTATTATCAGAAATTTGCTGATTTTCAAAAACGTATAGGAACTGCTGTGCCTAAAAAAAGATAAAAATAATTTTTCTAACACGATATCTGACCTTGGAAACTGCAGGCTATTGTGACTCTTAATAACCGCCGAGTACGGGAATTTCGACCGTATTGGTTCGCCAGAGGGAAAAAGTGTGATTAGGATTTTAAAACCCACGAAAGGAAAAATAATTTCGCTGATTTGCTGATTTTCAAAAACGTATAGGAACTGATGTAAATGAAATTTGACTCGAAAAAGGTTCTCCTGGTACATTAATACATGCGTTATGTATTTCAAAGCATATTTAAAGAGACAATAATTTATCGTGTCCTCGCCTATCATAAACTTAAAAACAATAAAACAGTGTGCTAAAAGTGATCTAAATGCTTAAAAAAAGATAAAAATAATTTTTCTAACACGATATCTGACCTTGGAAACTGCGGGCTATTGTGACTCTTAATAACCGCCGAGTACGGGAATTTCGACCGTATTGGTTCGCCAGAGTGAAAAAGTGAGGTTAGGATTTCGAAACCCAGGAAGTGAAAATAATTTCGCTTACAAAAAGTGGAAGAACATAAACAACCACAGCTGAATTGCTGGAAAAGTTCAATAAATGACTCCCCCCCCAATGGAAGAATCCAGCGATGGAGGTGCAGATCACAACAAAAGCGTGGATAAATTGAAAACAAAAAGCCACAATGGATTACCCAGTGACAAAAACCGTGAAAAAGACATTATTTCACCAAACCACTGAAACTGATAAAAACAGTGTGTTGGCAAAACTCACATCGGAAAACAGAAAAATCGCCAGCTGTTCGGTACTAGAAGCCGGGGAACTCCGAAAAAGATGCAATATAGTGTATCATTTTCCCCCAAGTGAAGCCAAAAAAACTCAATGATTACATTTCTAAACATAGTGAAAGTGTAAAGAAGAGTAATATTAAAAACACTGGAGAGCCAGGCTCGAGGCCAAAATGACCGCTCGACCCGAAATTAGCGTAGAGTATGAAAAATGTTCAAAAACACTAAGTGAAACGGGAAACGAAAAGAAAGTGGTGAGTGTAACCCATCAAAATGTGGGGAATGGAAAGGGGGGAGGAAAAGACGATTAAAAACCTCTGCCCAGAAGAAAAATTTTGTTCACCACACTTTCCGAACAACTTTGACGAAAGTGAAGAAAATCAAATAAGTGAGAAAATAAAGCAGAAAAATGGTTAGTGCACACATACAAATATAGGGAGTGATATGGAGGATGATAAAAGGATTAAAGAAACTTCGTTCCTGACGGGGGTCCGTTTCACTTCGGAATTGAGAAATATGATTCGTTTTGGGACGAATAATCAAATAAAAAAAACAGTTCATTTTTCAATTTCGATGGGAAAAATAAAAAAAAAATCGTCAGGCGTGTGGTTTTCGAACCCACGCTATCCTTCGAGATCTAGAGCTTATATCTGGGGCCTCAGCCCACTTGGCCAACTGGGTCATATTAATTGTCAAAAGTATTACCATACTTTGACGTGGGTGTGAGTAAGTATGTATGTATGTATTTTTGTACCTGCTATCTGTAAAAGGGACCCGCTTTCAAGCTAGCAGATATGCATACGTTCTATATATCACATTACTCATACTCAAAATTTCAGCTTTGCTAAAATGACGTAGGATTGCCGGTGCTGAGATCTTGGACTATAACCTTTCTACAACTTTTGATTTTTCTTACACCTTGTGGGCCATTGCATTTCAACCATCGTCGTAGTTGGGTACAATTATGTGCTTGTTATATGTACTAATGAAGCATTATCAATTGAATTTTCATTGAATGGCACTGATAATAAGAGTAATAACTCGTGTTGCCAAGCCATATTTACTAAAAGTGCCCGAAATTTGCATATTACCCGCTTTTTTTAACATTGCCGATGCGCTTGTGCGTAACGAGGCGTGAAAAGAAAGTCATAAGGCGGCCTTCCATACCAGCTTAGCGTCAACTTTTTTTGGCAAAGAAGTGCTGCTATTTCCAAATGACCATTTCCATAGAGCAGAACAAACGCGGCGTTTTTACGTCAACTGTCAATTAATGGTTAGTGTTCAGGTTAAAGTTACAGGATGCCCATTAACAGAACATTTTTCCCATCGTGTTTTACTTGCCAGTTGTCATAAACTCGCCAATCCAAACGGCACTTCCATAATTTATTATTTTTTGGTTATATTTGTCTAAAGAAAAGGATAGCAACATGTTTATAAACAAAAATGGTCAACAACTTGACGCTGAAAGTAAAACTTAAATCAACAAATAGCAGCATGACCTTCAAAAAGCGCCGGCTAGTTTTGAAGTACTCTGATTGGCTGGAAGCAAGAAGCCAGCTTTTGAATAGAGGTTTGTTCGTTTGTTACAGATTTAGTTGCTTACATGGGATTTTAATAATGAACTGACTGATGACGTAACCGAACGAACAAACCCTGAAGAGAAGAGTAAACTTTTTATTCTTTGCGTCTTGTGACAGCAGTCAGCAATTTTATTGTCTCCAATTTTTTCAGGCTATTGTTTTCGAAGTTTCCAAGGTAAATTTCACTTTGTGTTTTCAAATATGAGTTTATTAAAAATGTTCTCAATTTGCATTTACTTGAAGACTTGTCCATTTCCAGGAAAAAATATTCGTAAAATCCCAACCTTTTGAGAAAAAAGGTTAGTTATAGATGTACTAAACGCATGTGTCATGGTCAATTAACACTAAGAACATTCAAAGGTATAGAAATGAATAAAAAAAAGCATCAAAATGATCCCAACGGAGACGTTTCTTCCGAATCTGGAGATGAGAATCAGAATAATGTAGAATGCAGTCACATAAATAAGGCTGTTGACTTACAGAAAATAAAGAAGACCCTAACTCGTACTGGATTTCAAATAGATTGTGGAGAATGTGATAAGTTGCCAGAAGATAATGACATGGGTGATTTAGAATTTGATACTTCCTTATGGTTGTGTTTGAAATGTGGAAATCAAGGGTGCGGTAGAGGCCGAAATAAACATGCACTGAAACATTTCGATACACCCCATTCTGATTCTCATGCTATGTGTGTCAACACAACTGTTTGGAGTGTTTGGTGCTATGATTGTGATGATGAGGTCAATTTAACATGCAAGAAAAAGTTGCAGGAAGCTGTAGAAAATCTTAGAAAACAAGCTGAATCAAATAGGACCAAACAGCAGCCTAATATGCCCCAATTGTCTGATAGGGTGAGTACAAATTATGAAAATAAATCTCATTGGACTATTCTGGAAATGAATACAGATTTTTTAGCGAAACGAAGTAATAGCAATAAAGATATTTTGAGAAAGTCTGCCGAATGAGACTGACAACTATATTATTTCAGAACATGAAGTTTCAATTGATTGTACTTCTTTGAGTGATTTTTTGTTTAATGTATTTTGTTGGTTTTATATATTCCAGTGGACAAATACTTCTAGTTAAACAATGCAGAATAACTTGATGAATAGTATACACAAATAGAAGTGACACGTGACATATGTTTATATGACAGTTATTGACATTAGATTAGATAAATGAATAACTGAAAAACATGAAGATCTATAGTATATTACACTACAAGGGCGGGAAGTTAAAATTTCCTGCATTGCGCGACACGATGCCCAAGTCAAAGCCGAGGGCATAATAAAGTGCACTTCAGGAAATTTTAACTTCCTGCCCGTGTGGTGTATAGGTACTATTTTTCTTTATAGCTGGTCGAAATTATGTTACTACTTACATTTTTAATTATTTATAAATAAAATAACTAATAAAAAACATTTTTAAAGACAAGCTTTCATCTAAATAAAACGTATTAAATAAGTTTAAGTCATCGCTGACAATGATTTAATTATTTTTTGTTGAATTATTTGGTTTCAAAAAGCTTGTCGCATGAAGTGCTCATAAAAGTAAGTACCAATTAATTGAAACCAAATAATTCAACAAAAAATAATTAAATCATTGTCAGCGATGACTAAAGCTTATTTAATACGTTTTAGTACACAACTTAAATAAAAGCTTGTCTTTATCTGTTCATTTCTAATAGAGCATCGTTATTACAAGGTCTCTTCCCTGTAAGTTTTGAGCTAAAAGAAATCATGATCTCACTCCCCTAAAACTCCCACACACCAATTTTGAATAGAATCTGACATAACCACAAAACTCGTCTGCCATCCTGAAGTCCCCATCTTAAATTTATAGATTTTGACAAAAAAAATCATAATCTCCACCTGAAAACACCCACATACCAATTTTAAAATATGATCATAATGGAAAACTCGTCCTCCATCTTGGGGCCGCCATCTTTAATTTATAAATTTTTACAAAATATTCAAATTCTCCGACCGTGAAAACCGCCAAACACATACCATTTTTAAAATATGGATCATAATCGGAAAACATCGTCCTCCATATTGTGGCCGCCACTTTTAAATTTATGGATTTCGACAAAAATAAATCATAATCTCTGACCCCGAAAACTCCTGCACACCAATTTTGAACCAAATTGGACCATAATCACAAATTTCGTCCTCCATCTTGGGGCCGCCATCTTGAATTTATGAATTTTGACAAAAAATTCATAATCTCCGACCCGAAAACCCCTACATATCAATTTTGAATCAAATCGTACCATAATTACAAATCTCGTCCGCCATATTGAAGCCGTCGTTTTGTTTTTTTCTCTAATAAAAATTCCATAATGCATTATCACCGGAATTATGAACACCTGACAAATTTCAAATTAATCGGACGACTAGAAGTCGGTCAAAATTCACTTGCAAGATTTGACCCTAACTAACGAATGAATGAACACCAGTCAAACTGAATTAAAGCTTGTAAAAAAATACACGTTCCAGCTGACAGCTCGTTGCGGTGTCATGTTTAGCTTTTGCTCCTCGCTTCAGCGCCCCTTTCGGATACTCACAAAGCTTAAATATTTGCTCCGGCTCTTCGTCTCCCTCTTTTTTACTTTCTTGTGTGTAATCCCACCTCTCGGTGTACATGAAAAATATTTGCTCCCGTTACAGAGGGCGTGGTCTGTCAATGTCACCAAAGCATAAATGCAAGCCTTCCTATTTAAAATCGATGGAGAAAATACATTCTTTCAACCGAGGTATAAAGAAAACATATTTTCTACCCCCTGTTTTTGCCTCCTGAATGTCAATCTGAAATCAATACGTGGCCTTCAAATGTTTTTGAAGATGCACCTGCTTTCATAGCATAGTAACTTGAAACAAATACCTATATTTTCGAGGTTACGAGGGTGGACTGAAAAAATTCCGACCCAACAAAAATACAAAACATTTTTTCTTCAAATTTAGTTCTCTACATTGTAAGTCTACACACTTTTCCCATTGATGCTCCCATCTCTTAAACCCATCCAAGTAATAATAATATACTTTATTGCTGGAAAATGATAATATTGTTGACAAAGCTTCAAATACAGATATATAAAACAACAGTGTTTCTGGTCATTCAATCGCAGGTTCAAAAAAATAAAACCGCAAGTATATACAATTAATAAGTAAATATTTATACAATATAAAATATAAATAAATATACAATATAAAATATAAATAAATATACAATACAAAATAGTCAAACTATCATCAGATTATCGTCGCAAAATTCTTGTAGAACATAATACGGTCTTCTACTCAGTAGATTTTTTATGTTTTTTCTAAAACCCACAATATCTACATTAGAGTCTTCGACTTCGATTGGCAAATGATTATATATCTCAACTCCGTTATAAAAAAACCAATCCTTATTAGAGAGGACAAAGGTAAGGGTAATTTCAAATTATTCCCAGAGCTTAGTCTTGTGGAATAATGAGATGAAATGACTTCGAATTTCAGAATATGTTTTCTTACAAGACAAACATTTTCCAAAATAAAAAAAGCTACAACAGTCAGTATCTTCATATCAATTCATGAATCGCATGGTCCAATTTTACCAGTATACCTCACAGCCCTTTTCTGAATTTTGAGGACCGAGTCCAGCAAATTTAAGCTACACACTTCCCAAAAGGAATACCATACCTCAAATGAGATTCAAACAAAGCGTAATAGGCTGTTTTAGCAATAGGTACTCCAAGCTCCCTAGCAATTACTCTAATTGCATAACAACCGGAAGAAAATTTTCTTTTTACTTGTTTTATGTGTATATCAAACATCAGTTTCTTGTCAATGTTCAAACCCAGAAATTTGGAACAATTTTTATTTTCAATGATATCATTTTCTAAGTTTACATCGTGAAGAGTACATTTAAAGGAGACAATATTCGTTTTCGAGATATTAAATAATAAAAGGTATGAATCACACCGACTAGTGTAGTACTAGGCGTCTTTCTCTACAAAATAAGTGTTTACCAAGGTGATGACTAAAATATCTGTCCTCTGAGCAAAACTTTTAGCTTAGGGAACTGAAAAAAGTCATTTCCTACTCGCATATCACAGTACTCATCAACTATGATTGACTATGTCTGTTCAAATATTGACGATTCTACTACCTCGTGTATAGTTTTACCATCTGGTTTGTCAGACCACAAAGCTATATATACCACAATCACTCTGATTCATAGAAATACCAAAAAACATAACTATGGAAGAATTTATAGTACAAAGAATTATCATAGGTTTTATCACAAATGCTCAGAAATCACATGGTCTAACTACTGCTAAAAAACTTTCCTAAAATCAGAATAAATAAGAAAAAACTCAAACCTTGGATCACAAAAGGCATAAAAATCTCGTCTAGAAACCTTAGGTCACTTCATCACATCAGAAAATTCACTGATGATATCTTTTTCCATAATTATTTCAATAATTATAGGAGAATATACAGGAAAATCATCAGAGCTATGAAGAACACATATTTTAATAAAAGAATAGACGATTCTGACAACAAAGCTAAAGAAAGCTGGGCAATAATAAATGAACTTAGGGGAAAAGAGGTTAAAGCAACTCCAACTGGTCTGAACTTAAAGCCGGAAACCTTAAACAATTTTTACTGTTCCATAGCCGAAAAACTTAATGATCTCATCACTCCAACTCATGACCCATTAATTTACCTAGAAAGTGTCAATATAAAAAATTCCTTTTCTTTGAACAGCACTAATCTAACTGAATTGAAAGAGGTAATCCGAGACATAAAAACAAAAGGCCTCTGGTTTAGATGACATCTCCATAAAAATATTTGAAAACCTTCCTGACGATGCACTTAATGTCCTGGTCGATCTTATTAATAGATCATTCACAGAGGGACTCTTTCCGCATTTTCTCAAAACCTCGGTAGTGATCCCGATCCACAAAGGTGGCAATAAAGATGAACCGCCAACTTCAGACCAATATCCCTTATCCCAACATTAGCTAAAATAATTGAAAACTAGTAAAACGGAGAATCATGGAATTTGTAGACAACAACAATATACTGAGTGCACGTCAATATGGCTTCCAAAACAAAAAATACATCCGATGCCATATTTGCTCTCCTGCAGACAGTTTATAATGAAATCAACAACGCGAAACAACTGCAGCGGTTCTATGTGACTTCTCTAAGGCATTTGACTGTGTCAACCATGATATACTACTACAAAAACTCAGCAGATACGGTTTTAGGGATAACAGTCATGCTTGGATAAGATCATATCTCACTGCAAGAAAGCAAATTGTAAGGACGCTTCGGATTCGAATATCAGTGATGTGAAATATGGGACCCAAGGCTCTGTTCTGGGTCCGTCCTGTTTCTCCTATACATCAACGATCTGACTAACATCCCAATTACAGGAAAACTCACTATCTTTGCCGACGATACTACATTAATATGGCATGACAAAGACAGGCTGCATACCAGAATGAGGGCAGATATGATTAAAGTAAAAGATTGGTGCGATTCTAATTTCCTAACACTTAACACCAAAAAAACCAATGTAATAGCATTCAAATGTACATTTTCAGATATCTCTTTAGGAACAAACACTATCGAAAACAGCACCACATCGAAATTTCTAAGAGTCCATCTAGATAAAAATCTAAAATTTGACGAACACATCAGACATCTCAATAAAAAATTAGCATCTGGATGTTACGCGCTAAAAAATGTTGTGAAAGAGCTAGGTTTTCCCAATGCTAAGGCTGTGTACTACCTTGATAGATTCCCAACTGCGTATGGTATAGCCTTCTGGGGAGGTTGCTGTAACACACTTATGCAGTCAGTCTTTGTCTTACAGAAAAGAGCCATCAGATATCTTTTTAAAGCCAAGAGGCAAGATTAATGTAAACCCCTCTTTCTTGAGCATCGAATATTAACAGTCATTTCAATATATATAATGGAAACAGTGACCATAATCCACAAGAACAGAGCTAATTACGAAGTCACTAACACTGCATATTCAACCCGTCAAGCTAACCAACTCAGGCTTCCAATACCCAATTCAACTTTGACACATAACTACAAATACAAATACAAATACTTTATTCGTCACTGGAGACCTTTGTACAAATAATAAATATAAATCCACAACCTGCACAAAAGTTCATTGGATTAGTCAATTAAACACTTATAAAAAAATATAAAACCAGTATAGCTAAAATTTATAAAGTACATTTACAAAAAAAATTTAGATGGACAGTTAAAACCAATTAAACCAATCAATTAAATACTAATAAAAAAATATAAAAACAGTAGAGCTAAAATTTATAAAGTACATTTACAAAAATATTTGCGATGGACAGTTAAAACCAGTTATATACACCTGTTCAAGGATAGCTACAATAAATCATGCTTCTAAATATTCATTTATAGTATAGAATGCCTTACTCAACAGATATTCAGATAAAGCTGATTTAGCTTTGTTAATATTCGTGAGATTGCCAAAGAGACTGATGAATTTGTTAAGAAATTTTATTTGTTGATATGTATGGGAGGCTTGACTGACTGTGAGTCTGGAGAAGGACTGATGGAATTGATTACAGTTTCTTGTATCATGATTATGCAGATCACTATTTCTTTCAAAGTCACTGTAATTATGCATCATATTCGAAACCAATAAATATATGTATAGTGACGGTAGTGTCATAATTTGCAATTCAATAAATAAAGGTTTGCATGACCTTCGGGGGTGTACTCCCTTCATACATCTTATTATTTTTTTTTGCATAATGAATGCCTTGTTAAAATGAGCTGATGCTCCCCAGAAAATAAGCCCATAGGACAGTACAGATTGCACCAATCCAAGTAAGCCATTTTCAAAACATTTAGAGATACTGTATTTTTCAATTGTCTGATAAGATAGCATACTGAACTCAGTTTTCCTGCTACATTGTAATTTTTTTCCCAAATTTTATTGTCAAGAGTGATTCCTAAAAATTTTATTGAATTTTTAAGAGGTAATAGTAAAGTTTGTTAAAATATTAATAATTTATCAATATTAACTAATAGCCCATTGTTCACACAGTATTGATGGAATTCTTCGGTACTTAGATTAGCTTTTATCTCTTACCATTTATACCAAAATTAGTATCATCGCGTATGCCACTGTCAAATCAGGGCTTTCACAGACATCTTTTATATCATTAACAAAAAGTATAAATAGCAAAGGACCCAGAATTGATCCCTGTGGTACACCGACACTTACAGAAGATTCTTCAGATTTAAGCTGTCTTACAACTACTACTTGTTTTCTATCACTCAAGTACGATTCTATCCATTTGTTGGCAATACCTCTAATTCCTAATCGATTCAGTTTTTCTAGAAGTAGTGTGTGGTCAATTGTGTCTCACTTATATATATATAATGGTATTAAGATGTACAATAAACTCCCGCTAGAAATTAAAGAAACAACATCGCTAAAACTATTTAAAAAAAAAACAAAAAGCATATTGAGTGATAAAGCCTATTATAATCTACAAGATTACTTTAATGACACACTGTGATATCCTAGTTTATTAAGTATACCAATCTTTCCATCTTTTTATATTATCTGTTTAATCTATATTATTTATGTTCTTTTATTGTATTATATTACATTTTATTAATGTTATTGTGAAAACTTATCTATTTACAATAAGCTAATGTCTGTTATAATTTTAAAATAAGCTGTACAAAATTTGTAAATTGACTGATTATCGATAATCTTACTGTATAACATTGTGTTTGTTAACAAGAGATAACTCTTAGCAACAATAAACATATTCTCTCTCTCTCTCTCTCTCACTCTGGTGAATAAGGAGGGTGCTCAAGCAGTTCAAATCGTAATTCATAGATTTTCGCTATGGCAACTACTGAGGTGTAAAAAAATTTTTTTTCTGCAAATGTAGCCGTTTTTCCACAATTTCTGCCTTCAGCTTGTCATGCGTAGTATGCTTATACTTATACTTATACTTTATACTGTACTGTGTTTTTGGTTCTCCCACAACAGAGTGTTGGAAATGTTAATTCGAACACGTTTTTGGTCTAAATGAGCAAACGCGGCAACCAACGCGCGGACAGCTTTTTCATGCCTTATTCTTCATGTAATATGTGACAAACACGTTCTTTGGACATATTCATAGCCTCTGCTATCTCTCTCACTTTAATTCAACGGTCATCTAACACCATTTGGTGAACTTGAGTGATGTAATCGTCAATGGTTGCAGTTTTTGCACGTCCCGAACGTTCATCGTCTCCCAAGTTGGTACGGCTACATTTAAATTCAGCTGCCCAAAATGATGGTGCAGAGTCCCTGTATATAGCGTCCAACTCATCTTTGATCTGCGTAGGCATATTTCCTTTCAAAAATAAATATATAATAACAGCTCAATACTCAATTGTTTTCATTTCAACAATAACACTAACATCGACTCACTCAAACGATTGTCAAACAACTGCGTGTCCATAATGGTTAAAATTCCAACCATTATGGTGAGTACCTTTCAAAAGATGAGCAAACACATTCCCTAGCTATTGTTGAGAGTGCTGCCATCTTCATGTTCAGTTGGAAACTACCCTTGTAGTTACGGTCTACTTGGAAATTACGATTTTTTTTTCAAATAACATTTGGTGTTGGATCAGAAAATATGAGTACCTTTCAAAAGATGAGCAAACACATTCCCTAGCTATTGTTGACGAGTGCTGCCATCTTCATGTTCAGGTTGGAAACTACCCTTGTAGTTTCGGTCTACTTGGAAGTTACTGATTTTTTTTTCAAATAACGTTTGGTTTGGGTCAGAAAATATGTTGGAGGTGGATTAGACCTATTAAATGTTGAAAATCATTACAAAATGTGTTTTGAATGATTTTTACATCTAAAAAACGAGGGAAAGTACTGCGTTTCAATTTATGTTTTGGAGGCAAACTATGTAAGTACCACCAATAGTCATGTCTCTAGGTGGTAGAGTCCACTGTACATAATATTACCATTAATGGTAATATTGATGTTGAAAATGTTATTCCATTTGGTTTGGGCAGATATCAACAAGACAGAATAGGTCCTATTAAATTGACACTAAATAGTGAGCTGGATTCTTAACCTAGTAAAGAAAGCACATATCCTAAAGATAGTCCATATAAACACAACCATTTTTTAAGATCGTACAAAAAGACAAATTGCTTTCTATAAACAAATGAAGATTGAGCTAACAGAAAAATAGTACCTACCATCTTCAAACGTAGAGTCCAACAGTTTTAGCTCAAATGTTTAAACACAAAAGTTAATAATTTTTATCCATCTGTTAGTGACAATGAATTTGATATTATAGTTATCACGGAATCTCGGATAGATAAAACGGTATTGTACTCCGAACTTTTTCCTGATCAATATAATATGTATAGAAAAGATAGGAAATTGGATATTGTGGATAAGGTAACTGGATGTGGTGAATGGTAGCATTTAAAAACAATATGAAATGTGAAGTTATAGATACTATTATGTTTGACCTACAATTTCCTTCTGTGGGTATGCTAGTGGTTAAGTGTTTCATGGATTACAATTGTTTTTATCTTATAACTTTAGGTTAGTGGTTAGAGAATAAATAGTTAGATAGCACAGGTCGAAGTATAAATGCATACCTACACATATATATTCGCAAATACATACATACATGTATCAGTCTTGAGTTTCGCTCCAATCTTTATTAAGGAATTCATTAACATCATAAAATACCTTCTCTGTAAGGAAAATTTTGTGATAATCAACATTTTCAAGAATCTAAAAGACTTCGCTCACATGTGAAAAATAGAATCAAAATAGTCTTTGAAATTATTTGAAGAATGTACAGGCATCTATAATTTATAAAAATTTTTTTTATAATAATATTCACTCTAAAAATAAAACTTTTAGAATTCCAGGATAAATGATACAGTTTCTAGTGGTCCTAGTAATATTGTTAATGGATTTGCCTAATTTTTCAAAAATGTCTATTTATCATCGGATGATATTGTTATTGGCTATTCGAGATCGTATAACAACGCAAATATTAGCCTTTACCCAGCTCACGAAGAAGAGGTATTGTCTGCAATTAAAAAGTTGAAAGATAAAATAACAGCAGGAAAAGACAATATGTACCTTCTTTCCTTGTTACAGACTGTGCAAGTATTTTTGCTAAGCTTCTAATTATAATCTTTAACCTGTGCTTTTCACAAAACGATTTTCCAAATTCAAGGAAGGTTGGCAAAGTTTGGCTTGTATTTAAGAGTGGTGAGCATAATAAAATTGAGAACCATCAACCAATAACCATTTTATCCAACTGTCAACACCAGCATGATTTCATTGACAAATGCTCAACAGTTACAAATCTACTTACTATTTCCCAATTTATAACGGAAACAATAGACGATGCTTGCCAGGTTGATGTTATATACACTGACTTCTCGAAGGCCTTCGATAAGAATGATCATAATGTGTTGCTCAACAAATTAGCGATATATGGTTTCAATCGAGATTCGATTAAATTTCTCCAATCATACTTATTAGGGCACAAACAATTTATAGCTCAGAACTACTATAATTCTAATACATACATTACAACATCGGGGTTCCACGAGGATCAAACTTGGGTCCACTGTTGTTATCTTTTGATAATCATTAAGTGATAATGCAGGAAACATGTAACCTATATAATTATAAATATGTATTATCTATTATATTGTATATTTAAAACCCATGGGATACTTGCCCATTATTTGATAATATTGGTTTTCTTGAATACTCATTTGCTTTGAAATTTGTTTTTTCCTTTCAGGCACAGATATCTTCCGTATTTGTAAACTGAAAAATTAATTCTTTTATTTGAAGGTGCCAATAAAACCTTCATGTCCTTATGCTGAGTTTGTATTAATCTAATGTACAAAATGTAAAATGGTGAAAAGGGAAACATTCAAAATTAAATATTGAATAGAAAATTTTTCTGAAAATTGAAAAATCTACGACAAAATGAAGTAATGGTACTGATTAAAAGTTATAAACAATTTCTATTTTGATTAAAATTTAATTTTTGTGAAAGAATTTCACTCATTAATTTTGTTTTGTTTTATAAAAATACAAAAAATCAGACCAACCAGTTCTTGAATGTACCATTTAGGTATGTCTCAGTATTGTGTTCAGCTCATATTTTTTTTCAACATATATGTAAAGATATGAAATGAAATGCATAAAGCATAAAGGTTCAATATAAATTGAAACAATTGGTAGACCGACAGGGGAATAACAACTACTTTCCTAGCAAATACCACGCAGAACGTTGATATTCACCTGACAATCCATGCAAACTCCGGATCTCTGGCTGGTGACTACTCCGTACTGATGAGGGCCAAAAAGCCTGAAACTGGTATGCGGATTGTTAGGCGGACACGACATGAATTTAAACATAATCGAGCTCATCAGAAAGAAACATTCGCGAACAATATCCATTTATAATAATAATAATAATCATTTATTGCCCAACAGGTTACACCCAATTACAGGACATTATTAAATTTACATATTTAATATTTCAAATTTGTTTTACCTAATACTAATAACTAACTAACTACTAATAACTAATAATTATTTATATAGAACATTCAGTTAAGAACAAGATGCAGTATTGCAAGAATTCAAAAATGCAAACATTTTATTCAAGTTCGATTTATATCAGTTTTTTTTAATGTTATCTCTTTTATGTATCTGAGCGAACAGGTATTGATGTCACAAAAGTTACAGATAGAGTTGAAGTTTTCACACATCATCTTAATAGGTGATAGTGATATTATATTTGTTTTTGCCGTGCCACAATAAAATGTGATATTTTTGCGTGACCCAAGTCTTGGAACCCTGAAGTTCAACTCAGATAAGAGCATGCTGCAGTCAACCTGGTTGTGCAGTAATTTATACAGAAATATAACTGAGGCACACTGTCGTCTTATTTCCAGTGAGACAATTTGAAACTGTACAAGAAGTGCATTGTGATCTGAACCTCTTGATGGATATGTTCCATGACATTTGAAAAATGTAAATTTTAAGAATTTTCTTTGAACCCTTTCTAGGGTATATTTATGGCAGAAATAGTGAGGACTCCAAATTATTGAGCAGTATTCTAATTTTGATCTCACATATGAATAATACAGAATTTTAATTGCATTTATATTTGTGAATTGCTGACAATTTCTTATGATAAAACCAAGCATTTATATGGAAGTTTGCATGGATTGTCAGGCGAATATCATTCAACGTTCTGCGTGGTATTTGCTAAGAAAGTAGTTGTTTTTCACCTGTCAGTCTACCAATTGTTTCAATTTATATTGAACATTTTGTGAAGACGACTTTGTGTGTGCTTTATGCATTTCATATCTTATCCCCCTTCATATGGCTTTTTCTTTCATATATGTAAAGGCTTAATTTTTCAGATTTTAGATATTGTTCCTGCACTGCCAACTGCTAGTAATACAGGAACTACTCCAAAAATTACAAACTCACAAATACCAACCCTTCCTAGAGCCAGAGGCTTATCAAATTTAGGTAATACATGTTTTTTCAATTCTGTTATGCAATGTCTGGGCCAGACGCCATACTTGTTGAAATTGTTGGATGAAACTTCTGAAGATGGGCAGCAGTTTCGGTTACCTGGTGGTAAAATGGATTTGGAAAACAAAGAAATAATTGCTCTTGAACCATTGGAAGGTAAGACCAATTTTCTAATCCACAATTGAGCATTCATTGACACTGATCAAGAAAATAATATGAAGTTATGGTAAAAATAATGTCCCATTTTTTATTATAAGCTTTTATTTAACTTCACTTGATCCTATATCTGAAGTAGTTAATGTGAAGGTTGGAGTACCTCAGGGATCTATATTGGGCCCTTTACTTTTTATTCTGTTTGTGAATGACTTGAGGGATTTTTGTAAAACTCCAAGTCTTATTGTAGCGTATGCAGATGATACTAATTTTGGAACCAATGGAAAAACCCGTATTTGAAGCAAATTTAAGTGCAGACGAGTTCTATCAATATTGTATATATAACGGCCTAAAGATAAATGATGCAAAAACAGATTTCATGTTGTATCCATTAGATTTTTGGGAATTACACTTGATAAAAAAATTACATGGGAAAACACATCGACAACATTGTTTGCAAATTGAGTTCTTTATGTTTTCTCATCAGGCAGTTGAGAAACACGGTATCAATTAATGTTTTGAGGATTGCTTATTTTGGTCTGGTACAGTCAATTATATCTTATATTCTGGGGCGCCTCAACACATGTAAATAAAGTATTCATTCTTCAAAAAAGAATATTACGATGCATGAAGGGAACACACCCTAGAACTTCCTGTAAATGCCTATTTGTTGAATTGGGAATCATGACTCTACCATCGCTTTATATATATATATATATATATATATATATATATATATATATATATATATATATCACTTGCTGATAAATTAAGTAATAATAAAATACTGTAATGAAACAAAGTGATTTACATAATTATGAAACCCGTGGGCGCAATCAGCTCCATTAGTCTTACTCCAGACTCACGGTCAGTCAAAACTCACATAATTACCAACAAATAAAATTTTACAATAAATTCCAAAATCTCTTTGGTGATATAGAAAATAAAACAAGCTTTAAAGAGAAGTTATCAAATTATCTGTTGAGCAATGCATTTTATTCTGCTGATGAATTTTTAGAATCGTAATGACATTAAGCTATTATATTATTTATACTTATATTTTATATCTGTACTCGTTTACTTTACATATGTGTTATAACTGGTATACTACAGTGCTATCTATCTAATTGTAATTTTTTAATTGTAAATTTTGACTGTCCAATAATCTTTTGTATATTTTCAATTTTTATAACTTGTATGATAGATTCAAGTGACGAATAAAGTATTTGTATTGTATAAGTTGAAAATCTGTTTCTTAAAAAACTGTGCGCAAATTAAAATTAAGTTGCAATTATATTGATCCTGTAATAAAGGCTGTTTCTCTTGAGAATCAAGTTTGAAATATGAGTCATAGGCAAGCAACAAAAGTGATTCAAGTGAGTAAAAGTTTTTCTATAACAGATGTTCTATAATTCATAATGAATTTAAATTTTTCTAGCATAAATTATTGAACATGATTGTATAAAATAACTGAAAAATGATGTTAAATTGAAAGGGGCCAGAATAAATGGAAAATTAGCTTTGAATTAATTTTTTTCTGTGATATTACCAATATATTTCTGTCAACTTTTGCTTTCTCAAGCAGTAAATCATTTAAAAGAGAAAATCATACACAACATGTGTTTGAGACTTCTCTTGATGACTTGTTTATTATCATGGTATAGTTGGTGTAGAATTACAGTAATCTTCAAAAAATCAAGAAGTTAGCACTCACTCTGAATAGTGGTTGGACTATATATATACAGGGTGTTTCTTAAGTACGTGTAGAAAATTTAAGAGCATGTTGCTGACTTCAAAATAAGAAGAAAAGTTCCTATAAACATATGTTCGCAAGTTATTCGTTTGTCTCAAAGTTGAATTCTTATTTTTATTTTTTGTGAATACATTTCAAAATAATTGTGATATTCGAGTAAAGTTTGGTATCTGGGAGTATTTTTCAATGACAAAATCAAATTTGATGTTAGTTTGTTCCTTTCAAAAAAATATATTCTTGGTAGAGGCTGCTGCAAGTTATTGGGATTTGAAATAATCAATGCAAGTGATTTTGAATGACAATATTTTCAAATTCAAAATTAATTTAGTTAGAGAAACTATTTTTCTTTAATTTCATTTTAAAATAGGAATCGGGTGTTATTACAATTTAATACTATTAATAATAACAGTAATTAAGACCAATAATTAAAGTAATTGTTCAAAATGGCCACTTTGCACCATTATGCATGCGTCGGCTCATCATCTCATGGACCCACGTACACGTTCCATTATACCTGGTGTATTTCGGATAGCGTCACATCCAGCAATGATTCGTTGACGAAGTTGTTCTTTGGTTTCTATTGGCAATGTATAAACTAGGGCCTTCAAGTGACCCCACAAAAAAAAAAAAAACGATTGGATTTACCCGGATTTAAATCCGGGTACCTCGGAGGCCAGAATTGATTTGGAACTTTAGTGCCTCGACCAATCCATCTGTTTCTAAATCGCTGATTTAAAAATTCACGAACTATTAAAGTAAAATGCGCTGGCGCTCCATCATGCATAAACCATATTCTTTGTCTTAGTAAAAGTGGAATGTCTTCAAGTAATTCAGGCAAAATATTGTCAAGGAAATCATGATAAGAATGTCCATTAAGAGTACCTAGAAAAAAGTGGGGACCAATCAAATAATCCCCAACAATACCAATCCACACATTCAATGAAAACTGGTGTTGAAACCTGGACTGAACTATTGCGTGAGGGTTATTGTCACACCACACATGATTATAATGAAAGTTCATTAAGGCGTTCTTTGAAAAATATATTTGTGTCAGTGAATAAAATCGCTGCAGTAAATTGAGGGTTTTGTGCAATTTTCTGCAGTATCCATTGGCAAAATGAATCTCAGAAACGAATAACTTGCGGACATATGTTTATAGGAACTTTTCTTCTTATTTTGATATCGGCAACATGCTCCTAAATTTTCTACACGTACTTAAGAAACACCCTGTTTATATGTATATATATACATGGTGACCCATGGTGATGTTCACGAAATGATTACACTTCAAAAATATCATTTTCACATTCCTCACTGTAAATATAGGATTTCATCAGATGTGCCATCTGTGATGGGACTTAACATTTTTAATAAATTACCAAAGAATATAACATGTTTCAAATTATACTGAATTTTCCCGAATTCTCAAAATATATTCGATAGATAGATGGTACTACATCCTTGGTGAATTCGTCAACTCATAGACATATATCTTTTTAATCTTTGTACATTTTAACATGTTTTATTTAATTTTTTTACTTGTTTGTAGGTGATAAATTGTGACGATTTCTATACGTACTTGTATGTCCAAAGAAAAATAAATGAATTGATTGATTGATTTAGATTGGAAACACCCCTGTAAAATTTGAAGCAATCAACCGATTCCAAACAATTTTTTTTTACAAGCTTTTATTTAGTTTTACCTGTTGGTTCGTTTGTTAGTTAGGGTCAAATCTTGCAAGTGAATTTGGCAGGTGTTGATAATTCCGGTGACAATGCATTATGCAATTTTTGTTAGAGAAAAAAAAAAAGGCCAAGGGGGCGGTTTGAATTATGGTCCGTTTGATTAAAAATTGGTATGCGGCGGTTTGCGCAGTCCGAGAATTTGAATTTTTTGTCGAAATTCATAAATTTAAGATGGCGGCCCCAAGATGGAGGACGAGTTTTGTGATTATGGTCATATTCTATTCAAAATTGATGTGTGGGAGTTTTTGGGGTCGGAGATCATGATTTCTTTCAACTCAAAACTTACAGTGAACAGACCTTGTAATAACGATGCTCTATTAGAAATGAACAGATTAAGGCGAACTAACTAAAAAGCAAAAAATAAAATAACTGATAAAAAACCTTTTTGAAGACAAGCTTTTATTTAAGCCGTGTACTAAAACGTATAAAATACGTTTAAGTCATCGCTGAAAATGATTTAATAATTTTTTGTTGAATTATTTGGTTTCAAAAAGCTTGTCGCGCGAATTGTAATAACATTAATAAATAAATAAAGCGTGTCTTTAAAAAGGTTTTTCATTAGTTATTTTATAATATTAAGAAACAAGAAGTCTACGGAGGGGCAAAATTTAAAATGTTTATTTTAATTTTCAGGGCATACTATAATAATTTTTCTTAGTCGAAAATGTAGATTTTTTTTATTTGAAAAATAACTACGCCACTGGATTCAAAATGCCTTCAAATAGGTGTAATAATTTTTTTTTAAATATATTCATTACGAAAATAGTAATGAATAGTTAAAATTCTAAAATGCACCAAGCCAACATTTACAATAGAAACGAATTTTAAAATGTAATTTTGTAAGAAGAAGAAACGGGAATGATCAAATAATTTAATCATTTAGAAACAATCCAAATACCAATTTGAGGAATGCCAATTATTTTTTGATGTCTGAAGGCAAACAAGATTAAACCTCTCAAACCAAAATTTCTACACACTTTTACTACCAATGGGATAGAGTTATCACAAAATTGTCGCTATTGGGCAGCAGACAATCCCCATTGTAAAAAGCCAGTATTCCCAAAAAATCAATTTTGGTGTGTTATACTGAACGAATTGTTGGTCCTTTCTTCTTTGAGGAAAACATGAACGTGCATAATTTTTATGAATTATTTAACACCGATTTGTGGGATGCCATACATCAACTTCCAATTAATTAACGATTGAATTTATCTGTCAAGTTAGATGGGTGTTCGATCAATTATGCCAGAGTTGTGAGGCAATGGCTGAACGAACATTTTTCAAACCGGTGGATAGGCCGCACTAGTCCTTTGATAGAGTGGCCACCCAGATCTCACAAGTTTAGACTTTTTCCTCTGGGGCTCACACAAAAGGTGAAGACACAGAAACAGAAACGAACTTTGTGCAAGAATTTGACAGACATGTGCAGAAATTACCCCTCAACAACTAAGAAATGTAGTTAGAAACATTCATAAACGCTATGACAAATGTATCGAACTAGATGGTGGCTTGGTTGAGGCAACAAGGATTCAAATCAAAATATTCTAATAATTGTTTTTCACAGTTACAGTTGTTGAATTATTCATTTATAAAGTTATTATTTGACTATTAGCTTAGTGCTTTAAGAATTTTAACTTGTCATAACTTTGTCATGAAATTTGGGTTAAAGCTATTTGAAGGCACTCTGAATCCAGATATATATATATATATATATATATATATATATTTATATATACAGGGTGTAACTGAATAAGTGTAAAACATTTAAGGAGGTGATTCCTCATCGAAAAAAAGATAGGATCTTTCATATAAAGAAACTTCATTGGAGCATCCCTTGTTAAGATACAGCCCCTTAAAGGGGGTACATAAAATTTGTATAACAATTTTTTTCACAAGCACTGAAAAAGTTACAATATTGAAATTAACCTGACGTTTTGTACTACCAAAAAGACACTTAGCCAGTAATTTATTTGGTTTACCCCATGGTTGTAAGGGGTGAAAAACGCAACCCCTAAAATTTATTTCCAATGTAACTTTTTGTCTTATTATTTGTTTCCGATAGCCTGTTTCATTCTAAACAAAAATGTCTCTTGGGTTTTTGCCCAAAATAAACCAGTAAGCAGCAAAACATTTTTTTCTGAACAACTACAGAGATACATCGTCATAAATGCGAAAATACTGAAACTAATCTATCTAGTAGGTGCTATTAGCGATAGTGACAATTAAATTGGTATGACGCTGTCAGTTTGGGAATTTTCGAAATTGAATTAATACTAATTGTGTGTTGTTGTTCTGTTCTTAATTTGTTACTTTAATAATTCACTTGTTAATAAAATGGCATCACAAATGAGGAAATGGCTGATATGCATTACGTTTACGGTCTGTCGCGGGAATGGGTTAGAAGCTTCTAGAAGATATGCTGAAATGTATCCTCAACGGCAGCATCCTTCACATAGAATATTTGCTCGACTTCATCAACGATTAGAGAATATGGTTCATTCGACAAAAGACGCAGGATTGTGGTGCCATCGAGAAATACTGAACACCACAGCTTGAGGAAGCAGTACTTAATTTGATTGAAGAACAACCTACTACCAGTACTAGAAAGATTGCTTTCCAGCTAAATGTTGATCATATGACGGTATTTCGAATTTTAAAGGAACAACTCTTATACCCTTACCATCTGCACGAGTACAGGCACTGTTACCGAGACTTTCGAACCGTCTTGAATTTTGCAATTGGATGCTGGAAATGATTAGAAGAAATTGTGACTTTCTGAAGGCGATAAATTACAGACGAATGTAGTTTTTCTCGGGACAAGATTATTAATTTTCATAATTACCACATATGGGCTGATGAAAACCCTCACGCTATTGTCGAAACTAGCCATCAAGAACAGTTTTCTCTTAACGTGGCTCGGAGTTATTGGGGATGATTTAATTGGGCCTCATTTTCTACCTCCTCGATTAAATGGTGAGGCATCGTTCAATTTTTAAGAAGTGCATCCAGTACTGCTGGAGGAAGTTCCTTTGGCTCAGAAGGGATATGTTTTTATTCATGATGGGGCTCCGCCATTTTAGTCAAGTAGCCGTCAGCATTTAACTGAAACATATGCAAATCAGTGGATAGGTCGAGGAGGACCACATAAATGGCCCTTCGATCCCGGATCTCAATCCTCTCGATTTCTCTATTTGGGGCCATTCACAGCATTTGGTATATCATTCTCCTGTTAGCGATGTAGAGGACTTAAGAAACGCATCATCGATCGTGCAGGTAATCAGAAAACTCCAGGAATATTTGAGCGAATACTTGGCTCAATGCGCGCTCTAGGCGCATACGTAATGTTTGAAGGTAGACATATTGAACATTCACTATGATTTCTACATGTTGTGTGTTTTGTTATTAATAACTTAGTTTTGTTTATTACCTTTAATCGTTTAATGCAGGTACTAACTACAAAATAACAATAAATCCAGTTGCATTTATGGCGATGTATCTCTGTAGTTGTTCGTAAAATAATGTTTTGCTGCTTACTGGTTTATTTTGGGCAAAAACCCAAGAGACATTTTTGTTAAAAATGAAACAGGCTATCGGAAATAAATTTTTAAATGGTAAACAAATAATAAGACAAAAAAGTTACATTGGAAATAAATTTTAGGGTTGCGTTTTCACCCCTTACAACCATGAGGTAAACCAAATAAATTACTGGCTAAGTGTCTTTTGGTAACAAAACGTCAGGTTAATTTCAATATTGTAACTTTTTCAGTGCTTGTGAAAAAAATTGTTATACAAATTTTATGTACCCCCTTTAAGGGGCTGTATCTTAACAAGGGATGCTCCAATGAAGTTTCTTTATATGAAAGATCCTATCTTTTTTTCGATGAGGAATCACC
Source organism: Gonioctena quinquepunctata (assembly GCA_018342105.1). Lineage (NCBI taxonomy): Eukaryota > Metazoa > Arthropoda > Insecta > Coleoptera > Chrysomelidae > Gonioctena > Gonioctena quinquepunctata. The sequence continues at coordinate 39,288 of JAFIRS010002757.1, read as the reverse complement.
TCCTTAAATGTTTTACACTTATTCAGTTACACCCTGTATATATATATACATGTATACAGTCAAAACCGGATATAACGACTAAATGGCAAGGCCCCGGCCGAATCCCGATATAAGTACATATATAAACATCGCTTATAACAACATCAGATAAAGCGACATTTTCTGTGCTGAGGCGGCCGAAAGGACGGAGTTTCCGATCGTATACGCGATTTTTAATGTATCTTGTGTTGCCAAAAAGTAACAATTTTGTCCAGTATTCAGTGAAAACAACTTTGTTAAATCAGTGCTTCGAATTGTGAAAGCAACAAAAAAACACAACACGGGTTAAGCATTTTCGTCTCATTCAAACAAGAAACCAACAAAAAAAATCACCAGATAAGTTTCTTCCTATTTTTTGCACCAAAAAGTGCAAACTATATCACTCAAATAAATCCTATGATCATATTCCAGGAAAATTAGGCAAACTTTTTTAAACAATCAAAGATAAAAGTTCAACTGAAGCTGGGGGGGGGCTGTACAAAATCATTCATTAGCAAGAAAATGAATTACAAGTGATGCAAACTTAAACCATTTTTGCACTATGTATGCACAAAATGCTCTAGTGTATTCCACAAAAGTTGTCTACAGCAAAATTTAAGTTTGTGATGGACAATAAAATAATTTGTTGCCAATATCACTAGTGATCATGAATAAGATACCAGTGTACTAGAAAAAACAATTAGTGAGCTCACGGAAGACGGAGAGTTGAAAGACAAGTTCATAAAAAGTTAAAGGATGAAACTCCAATCATAATCAAACAAGCACTAGAATCCGAAACTGAAATGAACACACTTCTAGATGCACGAAAGAAAATCACCAAAGAAATTGAATACGAAATTCATGTTAGATAAAAATGTGGTTTCAGTAAAAACAATAGAAACACAAACAGATACTTGTCAGGTGAGTCACCAATCTTCAATGACAGAACCCACAATCTCCAGTGGCGTCCATATTGGGGACTCAAAAACAAAACAAGATGAAGAAGGAAACCATAATAGTGAGATGAGTAAGCTGAATGAGGAAAATTATAGTGACGGAAAATACGTGAAAGCTACCAGAAAAGCTATCAACACAGGAAAAAAAGAAGAATATTAAACCAAAAATGACCGTTAATCGCAAGGGTCCTAGAAAAGTGATAACCAAGAAGAAAAGGTTCCTAAAACTGTAAAAAATCTCAAAGACATTAAATTTTCAGAGGAATTTATTCCAAGTAATATCTCTGTGGAGAAATTAACCACTCGACCCAATGGGAAGGTATAATTGATATAGTATTAACCAAAACCAGAGAAAATTCATTTGCTAGGAACAAATCTGGAAAATACAACGAACATACAAGAAATATCTGCTCCCAAGATTCTGATCCTAGGCGATCAGTACGCGATAAATTTTTCTGCAGTATTGGAGAAATTTATTTTGAATAGAAATTACATCATCAATGAAATCATCAAACCAAAAATAGAATGATCAATGTTGACAAGTAGAATTTTCGATTAGAGCTTAAACTATGGTCAGGATAATTATGTAATTTTGATGATCAATACCAAAAATATAAGCCACTCCAAAACTCTAAATTTAGCATTAAAAAATGTCTTGAACATAGGTAAAACCACGAACCTAATAATCATCTCAGAGTGTGACACTCAAACGGATCAGGTTATAATAAATAAGATAAGGATGTCTCTCTACCGGTTTGCACGATATACAAGAAATCATTCTATTTTATTTCTCGTTGATATTAAACAACAGGGGAGTAAATTTGAAATTTGTAGTAAATTTAATGCACCAAAGGTAATAATGTGGTTTTAAAATCGATACAAACGATTGAGTTGGGTGATTTAAACACCAATGAAGTTAAGGATAAACCTTCTAAGATAAGCCCTCACATCGAAGTGCTCTCAAATTCATTCTCTGTTGATGAAGTAGATCAGCACTCTTTTTTAGAAGTCAGGCCTGTGGAAAAGGTATATCCTTAATGCTTTTAAACATTCAGTCAGCGAGTTTGTATTTCTAGACACCCAAAATTTTGCAAATATCGATGGTTTAGCGCACACATGTGTTAAGTTACATTTTGGTGATTCTCCACAATTTGAATTTAAGCAAATTCAGTCCGCTATTGCACATACTTGTCATTCATCAATGACGTTGACTTTTTTTGCCAAGTTTTCGAATAGGTAACAAAGCAATTAACAACTTTGTATCAGTTGTTTAGTTGGTAAGTAAGTAATTGAGTCACTAACACATTTGGAAACGAATCTTAGGTGCTTACCTCTTTTGTGTAATCACTTGAAAGTAATAATCAATACTGCTCTATTCAAATTGAAGAAAATAATTCCGCTAGAAGAAACGAATATTTAATTACAACCAAAGTAGCATTTCTCTTTAAAAAAATCAATATTCTATCCATTACATTGCGTCTTCTTCTTCTTCATCATAATCTGACGCGACATTCATTGTTCGGTTGGCCGTCGGTATTTCTTCTATAAAATTTGCATTATCTTTAGATTAGATTTATTTATTGATCCCAAGAAACATTGCTGTTTATAGAGGGATTACTTTTTACATAAATTGAATAACGCTAATACATATGAAACATAAATTAATGAATACATCAAACAATTAATAGAAAGAAAAGAAAAGCAAAGCAGTCAAAGGTGAAATATTATAGGAATTGTTACTTGTCAAGTATACATTTTTTAAGTTCTTTTTTGAACTTAGTTTTAGTCTTTATTTCATTTAAAGGCTGTGGTTTTTTATTATATATCTCAATTCCCTCGTAAAAAATAGAAGTTTTACCAAAGTTTGATTTAAAACATAATGTGTTTAAGATCCGAATGTTTTTTTCCTGTATCAACATAGTGGATGAAAATTTAAATTTTAAATTCATATAAAGAACGAAGATTTAGTAAATTATTAGGTTTATATAATTTTTTTGAGGGTTCTAAAAATGGCAATTTGTATATGCATTGTATAGCTTTATTTTGCAAAGTTTGTAGTGTTTTCAAAATGGAAATTTTGGCTGAGCCCCAAATAGATATGAGGTATTGCAATTTTGAATAAATTAAACTGAAATATATGATTTTTAAATATTTTAGTGGGGTATATTGTCTTTTTCTGAATAATATTCCAATCAAAGGTGAAAGTTGTTTCCTTGTTGATATGATTGAACCAAGAGAGTGTTGTGTCGATATTTAATCCCAAGAATTTTGTATTGTTGGTATACTGAATTTGAGAATTTTTTAATATTATTGGTCTTAGTGAATCAGTTGCAATACTTCGTTTAGAAATAAACATAATTGATGATTTCATAAAATTTAACAACAGTTTATGAGCGATGAGCCAATGAGATAAGATTTCAAGATCGTGTTCAATATTAGATAGAATTTCGAATTCGTTCTCTGCAAAATATATTATTGTTGTATCATCAGCAAAAAGTTTAATTTGACCTTTCAATTTAAGTTCTGATATCGATTTATAATAGATCCCTTGGTACCCACATTTGATACTTTTAATTGAACCAAGTGTATTTTCGATATATACTAGTTGTTTTCGGTCTCTCAAATAATTTTTAAACCAAAAGTAAGTCTTTCCCCTTATTCCAATATCATATAATTTTCTCAAAAGAATTTTGTGGTTAACCATATCAAATGCTTTCCGTAATCCAGTGATAATAAGCCACATTTTTTTGTCGAATCTATTTCCAGTTTGACTCTTGATATCATGTCTACTGCTGCAGACTCAGTATCACTAGATTTCCGAAATCCATATTGTTCTGCATACAGAAATTTTGTTTTTTTCAGATATTCCCTCAATCTTCTATCCATTATCTTTTCAATAATTTTTTAAAATATTGGCAAAATTGAAGTTGGACGGTAATTTCCTATGTAATTTTTTTTTCCACATTTGAATATTGGTTTTACTTTAGCTGTTTTCAATTTGTCTGGCAATATACCTGTTTCAAAAGATGTATTAATCAATCTATTTAATAATGGTATTATTTCATCTTTGACTTCTTTGATAATCTTAACATTAATTCCATCAACTCCTGCTGCTTTCTTGTCGTCTAGTTCGTCAATTATTTCTTGAATTTCTTGATAATCGGTGGGATTCAGAAACATAGAAAAGGGAGAGGAACAGGTAGAAAACCTATCTTGGATTTGGGTAACTGTTACATTTCGGGATAATTCAGCTCCAATATTTACAAAATAATCATTGAAATCGTCACATATTTCCATTTGATCTTCAATTCTTCTGCCATCTATGGTGATGTATTCAATATTATTTTTAGATTATTTACCACTTGTTTTATTATATAAAAGAATATTGATAGTTTTCCAAAGTGGTTTTGGTGATGTATCATTGAATAATTCTTGAAAATAAACTTTTTTTGTTTTAGCGATAGTTTGTCTCACTAATTTATTATAATATTCGTATGATTGCGAGAAATTTGATACTCCTAGATTGGTTTTCTTTTTATAATAAAATTTATCTCTTTGTTCAATGATTTGGGCAATTTTGCTATTGAACCATGATTTTGAATTCGCATTGAATTTAATATTTATGTTTCTGGAATTTTTCTCAAAGACACTGATAATTTTGTTATAAATTTCTTCAGGATCTTGTATATCACATATTTGGTTTATTAGTAATTTAAGTTCTTTCAAATTTTTTACGTTATAAGTTTTCATATTCCAAGAGTTTGTGATTTTTTTGTTTTGCTACTTTCATTTTTGTATTTGTTATTATAAATTTGTGATCACTAAGAGACGAGTTTATAATTGATATATCGATTTGTCCATTAAAGTTACTTAGAACATGATCAATCAAAGAAGCACTCCCGGACGATTCTCTTGTTGGAATAAATGTGTTGCATAGAAAAAAGTTATTGGATTTATATATGTCCATAAAAGCACTGGATTCTATGATCGTTGTTAAAGTGTTTATATTGAAATCACCATAGCAAAAACATGTCTTGCCACTAATATTGAAATTCTGAAGTTTCTCATCAATAAAGTTCAGGAAATTTTTAGTATTATCTCTTGGAGAATGGTATAGTCCGCATATGATCACATTTAGAGGTTTGGTTTCTACCGCTACATAGGAACAAGCATTTTCTTCTATTTCAATTATGTCAAAAATTAAATGTTTTTTTATAAAAATACCAACACCACCTCCACGTTTGAGTCTGGAAGAATAAATGGAGTTATAATTGCTCAGGTTATACTACATTTCTTCTTCTCTTCTGATCCACGTTTCAGAAATGATTAAAATGTCAGGATTTACATCTTCTGCTATTATTTCAAGCTGATCTAGTTTATTTTTCAAAGATCTTGCATTCAGGTAGAACACTTTCAAATCTTTAATTGTTGATATGGAGTTATAGTCAAGAAGCGATGTATGTTCTGAAATGTTACTTATTGGGAGATGCCATAATTTATACGATTTTCTGAAATTTTTCGGTAATATTTAGCATTCAGGTAGAAGACTTTCAACTCTTTAATTGTTGATAGGATTATTAGTTTCATTCGGACAATTTTGTAATTTGTGATTGCCGGCACACCTTGGACATAAGGAAGTATTCCTGCATTTGTGGGCAGCATGATTGAATTGGAAACAGTTGTAGCATTGAGTTAACTTATTTCCATCAAATACTCTGCAGATTTGCCAATCAAAAAATAATCTTTGGTCAGTATCACTGAAAATTCTATAGAATAAATTCCCATTTACTTCAGCAAAAATTTTATATGTTTTCTTGGTGTCTACGTATTTTATGTGATTTACCTTTATGTATTCTTTATCGGTAAAGTTATTCTGTTCATGAATAATTTTTTCAATGTCTTCTTCTTTATATCTTTTTTCCAAATGAAGTCCAAGAATGATAATTTTTGGATTTTTCAAGTTCTTTATTGCGATGTTATATTGAGAATTCATTTTAATTCTATTTATTTTCTCAATATCATAGAATCTTATTTTTTTTATTGAAATATTTAGTTTACCAATATTTACATTGTTCTTCAAATCCTTTTGGGTTTGAGTTGTCAGTTGGTTGGATTTTGGAAGGATAGTTAAGCTTTCCACATTTTCTTTAGTCTTCAAAATACATTTGTGTTTAGTAATTTCTGCATATGAGACAATATCATGTTGAGGTCCTTTGACATTGTTTTTTATTTTTAATTCACTAATCTCTGTTTTATTTTATCTAGTGTATCCATAATTGTATCTTTTTTCGACAATGTTCGAAACAATTAGATTGTAGTTTCTGTTAATTTTTCTTTTTCTTTGGAGAGTAATGTTAAGTTTCTTTCTTTTTCAATTAATAGTAATTCTTTTTCTTCAATAATCTTCCATAAGTTCCTGTTTTCTTGCTCAAGTCTTGAGATTGTGTCCATTGTTTCACTTGTTGAGTCAAAAGTTTGTGAAAGATTTGTTTTATAATCAATTCTCATGAATTCTGGTGATTTATCCTCTTGATCAGTCATCGAGAGCCTTTTTCCCTTACATCTCGTCATATTGTTTCTTCTTACTGGACTATAAATTGGCTTTGATTGTACTAGACTAGTTATTTTGACATTTCTCACAGTCAGGTTTTCTATATGTCAATACTAATTAAAACGGCACAATGTCTTCCAATATGCTTGAAGAACACAGAAAACCAAAGTGGTGATCTCCTCCTTCTGTACTAAACTTTATCAAAATGTAAGTTTTGAAATTTCTTCTTTCTTCTTTACTATCAAAAATTCTTATTTTTTAGGACATTTTCACCTGCTGTCAAAACAATTGTTTGATACTTTCGATTTCAAGAGCTCTAAGAGATAGGTTTTCTTAGCTTTCATAATAGGCAGCTTGGAGGTATACATCTGTTTCAAATTAAGAGATAACCAATCCAAAGTAGTTTTTTGCTTCATTCTTGTCTTAATCTTATCACTTGGTAATCAAAATACCACAGGTGCCGAGTGCACTTGTCACGATTGTGAGTCAATTCAGCTGTATTTTATCAACGTGACTACGATACTTTGACCTTGTTGACAATTGCCACATTTGGGCACAACAAAGATACATCGACCATATACTCAAAGTCGCACTTAACACGGTTTCCCCCAAAATTGTATTTAACACATCTGTGAGCTAAACATCGATATAGTACTGCTAACAGAGCATTGGTTAGAAACAGATGAACACTTTTATGTACCAAACTATATATTAATTACAAAATACTCTAGGATGAACACCAAACATGGGGGTACTTTGATTTTCATGCATAAAGATTTCAGTGATAAGTTTAATTTTACCGAATTAAAAAGTTATAATTATATGTTGGTCAAAAATGAGTTTGAGTTTTCGGGCATTTATTGTAAAAATATTAACTTATTTGTTTTCTTTTTGTACAGATCTCCACTATACAGTGAGAAACTATTTTTGGAAAGGTTAGAAATATTATTATTAAATATTCCCCACAAGGCATCTGTAATACTTACTGGTGCTCCAACATGGATGAAAATGAATGTGATGTAATCAATTCTGGTCTTTCAGACCATGAAGCTGTTTTGTGCTGTCCCAATTAAGCCAAATTCTTCTGGTAAAAAGAAGAAATTAGGGAGAATATACAGCAAAATGAATTTCAATAAATTCAAACAACTTTGTACTGCTAATAACTGGAATGAAACATTGAAATGCAACGACCCATTAACTATATTCCATTCGATGATGTCCGATATATTCAACACTGCATTTCCTCTCAAGGAGGTCAAAAGTACACAGGGAAAACCTTGGATAACGAAAGGTTTGGAAGTGTCAGCTAAAAATATGAGAAGCTTACATTTGATTAGGAAATATGCTATGGATAATGAAGCATTCATTTCATTTTATAGAGGAACTCTGAGAGCTGCAAAGCAATTGTATTATAGACAAAAGTTAGAAAATTCAGGTAATAGGCAAAAAGAGAGTTGGCAAACATCAATGAGTTGAGGAGTAAAAAATACTTATGACAACAAATCTAGATGGTGGCGATATTAATAAATACTACTGCTCAATAGCCGAAACGATATCCAAAGAAATCCACCCTACTACTGACCCCATGGATTATCTAAAAAATATGACTGTATTTAAATCTTTTTCTTTCATGCCAACGGATATTAAAGAATTGAAACGAACAATTCATGAAGTTAAAAATAAAAATGCATCTGGATATGATGATTTATCTACCAACATTTTTTTTTACCTACATGACTGTGCTCTTATGAGTTTGGTTGAATCTATTTGCAACAGGAGTATTCCCACATTCCGTTGCATGAAGGTGGTGATATGGAAAATCCAGCCAATTTTAGACCAATCTCATTGTTACCTACTCTTTCTAAACTGATTGAGAAGCTAGAAAAAACAGAGTGATGGCTTTTTTGAAAAGCACAACGTTATACAAGCTAGTAAAAAACAGAGTGATGGCTTTTTTGAGAAAGCACAACGTTATACATTCTTTTCAATCTCAATGATGCGATGTTACTGCAGCGGTTTTATGATCTGACTAAAGCATTTGACTGTGTCAACCATAAAATTCTGCTAAATAAATTAGAAGGATATGGCTTTAGAGATATAGTTCTGAAATGGTTTGAGGCTTACTTATTAGGTCGGACTCAAAGTATCTCTTCAGAACAAAGTATGATAAATTTAAGATAAATGGGGAGTTCAGCTGGCCCTATGCTCTTTTGATCTATATAAATGACCTAGCAGTTTGCAGATGATACTACCATACTATGGCATAATGGAAATGATATGGATCTGCATCAACAAATCAAGATAAAAGTGTGTGTGATGCCAATATGCTATCTTTAAACATATTAAAAACTAACATCCTCACTTTCAAATGTCATCTGCCAGAACTTTATTTGGTAATCAAGAAATAAGCAGTAAGAGAGCAACTAAATTTCTTGCCTTACACGTTGATGATAAGTTAAAGTTTGAAGATTATATACCTAAAGGTACTGGGTAAAAAAATAGCCTTTGGATGTTTTGCAGTGAAAACCACATCATGGGAACTTGGTGGGGACATGGCCAAAATGGTTTACTTTGCCGTATTTGATTCACATCTTAGGAACGGAATTTGCTTTTGGGGATCTTATAGTGGATTTTATTCACCGATTTTCGTATTACAGAAAAGGGCATTAAGATACATGTGCAAAGCCAAATTCAGGGACTCTTGAAACCCTTTTATTCATAGAACAAAAATCTTACCCCTACCATGTATCTATATGGATTATCTATGGATCCATATTGAAACATTATGCCTTATCCACTGTAACTTTAAAGATAGAGTGAATTCTACAGCACAATACATCACTAGACAAGCCCTTAGTTTAACTTTACCACTCCCGAGGTCTACACAGATAAAACACTCACGGCAAGAAAATATTCAATCACTTACCTAATGAAATAAAAAAGTTTACAGATAAAAGAAAGTTCAAAGTTTCCGTGAGATATATTTTACTAGACAGAGCATTCTACTCGATGGACAAATTCTATTCTGAAACTTTTTATTTTATTTCATTCTACTTTATCTTATGTAAATTGTTTTATTTTGTATATATATATATATATATATATATATATATATATTGTTATGTAATGTGAATTGGTAAATATATATTTTTTTATTATTTTAATAATTAATATTTTTTGCACCCTTGGGCTTGTATGTTTTGATGAATTGAAAAATATAAATTTGTTTTTATATAATGAATGAAGCTAATATTTTTCGTATTCTTTAAGAGCCAATTTATATGATATAAATAGATATTTCTGCCTTAATAATATTGCCATTTATATGTTTTTGCACCGCGTTGGGCTCCATTTTGTTATGTTTTATGAATTGCTGTATGCTTCTGTCCCTGTAATAATAATTGCCAGGACGTCACTGTTCTCTCGTCCACTACCAACAATTATTATTTTTTCCTTGCACGCTAGACAACAGCTGGACGCTCTTTTCTCAAAAGGTGGCCGGTTCAAAGCAATAGATACACTGCCACTGGTGACTAACTTCAGTTTATTGAATGATCTTTGTTATGTTAGTTGATCATTGTGAGAAAATAAACAACCAAATATCAAAAAACAATTATCTCCTTTATTCAGGAAGACTTAAAATTACCTGGCCTACGAGAAATAACTTATTACTAGAGTGAATCAAACAAATATTCACGAATAATAATGATAAATCAGATCATGGATAGATAAACAGAACCTCACTTTTCGTGAATGTAAAATTTTCTGTTATTGTTCAAAGTAAAGTGAACTAGCGATCTTCGAATGTGCAATTGGTTATTTGTGAAATAGTTCTGGACCGGAAATACACTATGAAAGTTTTATACCTGGTTGGAACTGTTGGTGTTCAAACTATACCATAAAACAGGATGTCTCCTCTGTTCATTCAGCTGTCAGGACTGCAATACCAGTATCAGGAACGTATATAGTGAGGAAATCAGCATCAGGATTCGTGGCTATATTATATCATTAAGGTAATATCTGTTTTGTTTCCCAAATGATGGAATTATTCCATTTTCTTATTAATTAAATTTTAGGTGCTATTTGCTTGGAAATATTTTTCATCTCAGTTGTTTCTGTCCCGAATCGCCCTTGTTGTTGTTCCATTGAAATTTAATTGCCAATGTCACTTGCACTGTTTATATTATGTGCAATTTATACACGAATAATTCATCTCATCATTAATTACAAGTTTGAATAATAATTGCCTATTCCTCTCTTTGCCATTCTCTCACAATTTCCAACTTTTCATCTGATCATCTCTTCTCTGATTGGCTATCTTTCATAAAGACGTTTGCTGTTCTCTCATTGGCTAACTTTTAGTTTGCTACAATTTCATGTACAGAGTGTTTCAAGTTTATAAATGTGTTGATTACTTTTTATTCATGATAATTTTGTAAATCTTGACTTTTAGTTGTCTTTTGAGCAATTATGAGTTATGATAATTTTGATAGTGTATATAATTAACTGTTTTATAGTACTTTGACATTTTTATCTATCCATATCATACCTAGGCTCATAAATTACATTGAATTTCAAAAGTTATTTACAAGCAAACTCTTGAAATTGGTAATTATTTATTATTTATTCTTTTTGTGGCTTTTTAGTCTTTTAAAATTTACAACTGGCATAACATAACATAACAATATATATATATATATATATATATCTTGCCTACAATACTGCATCCTTTCAGGAAGCATACGTTACTGCGGTCCACCAGAAATACGCTATCTAGGTCAATTCTGATAGAGTATACTGGTTCTACAAAAAAATCCTACTCAAAGCTGGTTCCAGATTATCAAAAATTTCAAAAAAAAAAGATTTTTTATATAATATTGCGTCCTTTCACCATCATATCATTATCACGTCCGTGAATAATTTGTTTTCATATTTAGTATGATACTCGTCCAATTTGCATTATATCTTTCATACTGACATCGGCCCAGCTGTGCCATGTTTTATTACAATTTTTATTTGACTTCGCTTCGCTCATATGCTGTCATTCTTTCCGGTTCAAAATTTTAATCCATTTTGGAACAATTGCCGACATCCGATTGAGCTGAAATTCGGCAGGTGATCATAATTCCGGTGACAATGCATTGGAAATTTTGTTGGAAAAAAAACAAAATGACGGCTCCAAGATGACCGACAAGTTTTGGGGATTATGGTACGATTCGATTCAAAATTGGTATGTGGGGTTTTCAGGAGCGGATAATGTGAAATTTCTGTCAAAATAAAAAAATCAAGATGGCGGACAAGTTTTGTGATTATGGTCCGATTCGATTGAAAAATTGGTATGTGAGGGTTTCTGGGGTCGGAGATTATGAATTTATTGTTGAAATTTATGAATTCAAGATGGCGGCTCCAAAATGGTGAAAGAGTTTTTTGATTATGGTCCGATTCTATTCAATATTTGTGTGTGGGGGTTTTCGGAGTCGAAGATCATGCAATTTTTGTCAAAATTTATGAAATTGAAATGGCAGCTCATGGAATTACTTGTTTGAAGGTTGTAGACGATGTGGTTACTTGATTACTATCGTTTCGGACGTCCATCGTCTTAATGTATTTGAAAGGTTTTCACGACGTTTCGAATGCTTGTATCTGCAATCGTCTTCAGGTGAATACTGAATTACTGTTAGAGAAAAAAACAAGATGGTGCTTCGAAATGGCGGACGAGATTCAGGTTTATGGTCCAATTCGATTCAAATTGGTATGTGGGAGTTTTCATGGTCGAAGATTATTAATGTTTCTTCAAAAGTCATAAAATCAAAATGGCGGCTCCAAGATGGCCGATAATCTCTGTGTTTATGGTCCGATTCTATTCAAAATTGGTATGTGGGGGTTTTCGGGTCAGAGATTAAGGATTTCTGATCAACAAACCCAAGATGGCGGGCGAGTTTTGTGATTACGGAGATTACGAATTAAGTCAAAGATTATTGATTTTTAGTTGAAATTCATAAATTGAAGATGGCAACTACAAGATGGCGAATGAGTTAATCTCTAGATAGTCTCCTCATTGAAGGACTAGATAGCTCAGAACTTACAGGAAAAAAAGGCCTCATAATAACGATGCTTTGACAAAAATGCATAGGTTAGGGCGTACGTATTGAATTGAATCTATAAGTCACGAAATAACCTACGTCACACATCCAAAGCAATTGTTTTTAACTTTTTAGTGCATTCGAATAAAAGCTTGTCTTTAAAAAGGTTTTTTATTAATTATTTTATTTCTGTAATGAATTATGGAAAAATTCTCAAAAAAAGGAATTAAAAAAAATACTAAAATTATTCCTCATCGTAATCCTAAAGTTACTTTTATAGTATTAAACCCTGATATGTTCTTTCTCGAACAATATCTCGTCATCATTGATATATAATTAGTATAATGTAAATAATCCTAATAATAATAAATTATGGTTATATAAATGAAATCATTTGATTAATTCTATTATTGTAATTAATCAGTTTTGTTCCCTAAATTAAGTATTTTCTGATGTCTCCAAATGATTAGCCGATTAGGTGATGTCTTCCTTCACTTCCATTATATGTATAACTACACATAAAAAAATATCATAATTGCTGGGGACCAGTCATGGATGATATGATAATAAAAAATGGTGTTCCATTACAGCGACAAAAATATGACAAATACAACACGAATACACATCCCCGATCCCAACAGACTATCAAATTTCCAGAGTTCTTTGAATTATTTGAAATTTACTACTCGAAAACTATTGAATATTAGAAAAATGTAGAAAATGATATATTTATCAAACGTTTCATAAAATTCACAGAGAACTGGGTTTTGGAATCGTTTATGTTGTCATTATATATTTGTTTTTTTTTGGTGCTTTTTCAGGTAGATAACCACAACACAAATTTTCCTTATCTCATCACTTACCTGTTATGGTAATACTAATTGAGAGAATCAAACTATAGTTAATATGACGTCCTTCTCTTCGGAAAATGAATCCCTTGCTAATCAAAATTTATCTAATCAATTTTCCATAAAATCAACTGAGGAAGAAGTGTGGGGCCTAGGCCCGCCATGTGTCTAGGCCGACAGGGGGTAATACTTGTGACGATCCCAGACATAGCTGGGTGAAGTCCATGTCCCCTCTCAGTTAACAGCTCTCTCTTTCTCTCAGTAGCTTTTGAAAGAAAGTAAGCGGCGGATATGGTTGATGCGAGAGAAATCTTGCTGATATTGGAAATCTCCTGTTGACTTGAGTATCCAGGGGATGAGGACCTCCCCATAGGCTTGCCGTTGCCTCACCACATGGTGTTGGACTCTGGGGGGCAGGGTGATAGATAGTTGACCAATGAAAAACATACCCTATTCGGTAGAGACGGGGAAGTCCTTTATCTATGGGCACTGATGATTGTATTCCTTGCAGACTTGGCGGGGAGCGGCGCATTTACTTGCTCGGGTACTGACATCCCAGAGCCAGTAGCCTCATCAGGCGGACCCACCAGCTTGCTGTTGTTTCCACTGTACATAATGTTGCTGTGGAAGTAGTTATTCGTGACAATGAATACATACAAGATTTGGGGAAAAAAAACTGATTGAGCTCACAGAAATAGTACGCTATATATATAAATAAATTAATAATTTCCGAAAGATTCGTAAGTGAATACATTTCGAAAGAGTAGATCATAGGGGGGTTGATATGGCTCTTCAGCCCCTCCGTACCTCGACCTGTGAGGACTTTTGTACATTACCCTCCACCTATTCAGGACCCGGGATCTCGAGACTCCCTGCAAAGCGTATCAGTTTCCTGGGAGCTAAGTTCCTGGTGGGTAAGGGCGTTAGTGAAACCTTCGAAGAAGTCAAGACTTTTGCAAAACAGCACCTGGCAGTCGCAAAGCAAGTGTTCTGCAGTTTCAGCGAAATTCTCGCAGTAACGGCACAGTTCACTGTCTGATCTTTCCAGTTTTTTGAGGTGATACCTCAAAGGACAATGTCCGGTGAGCAGTACCAGTTTCAAGTCTTGCTTGTCTAACTCGAGAAGCTGTTCAGCTTTCTTTGGCGCTGAGCTCAAAAGCTTTTTCGCTTGTCTTTGCCCTGGAACCTTATTCCAGTGGGTTTCAATTTTGTTAGCTTCCCAGCGCCGAAACACTTTCTTGATGTGGGCTTTGAAAATATCACAGAAGGGTTTTGGGCCAGAAAATTGGGTATTTGATTCCTGAATGAATAAACTTGTTTCAGATAGTCATCTGAAAAATAAGAAATAAAATCTCCATGTTAGTCAGTTTCAGAATATATTTACATTTTTGCAAAATATGTATTTTTTACAAATACCTTTATCTTCGCTCAGTCTTTGTTTTCTAATAATTGTGAGTATTTCACCTTCGATTCTTCACATTTATATCTCTTCGAGGGAAATATTTTATTTCTATATGTTTTCGAAAATATTCTGTTACAACTTTTTTCTGATCTGCTGTACATTCCACCAATGTCCTTTTTATTCCTCTTTCAATGTTTTTTTTCATTTTTGTTTTTCTAACCTCAGTCAAACTATTGATCTCATTATCTTCTAAGGAGTATTCTCCCATTTCCCCTCACAAAACTAACAGTGAGTATTATTCTCTTTTTTGTTGATGGAACCTTATGGGGTAATCCAAAAAAAAATATTCTAAAATGAAAAACGGGGAATTTTTGTGGACATAGAGGACAAATTATCAAATTAAAGAAAAAAAAAGCATCCTCAAGTGGAAGTTGAACCCACGACCTTATAATTTCTAGCCATACGCTCTACCATCTGAGCTATTCGAGGACATAGGAATCGACACACACTTGTGAACCCTTTTCTTCCATAATTCAATATTTATGTGAGAAATGAATCGAAAATCCAAACGTACTTATCACTGGCCGTCGAGATCCATTACCTGTCACTCAACTTCATCGACATTCGAAAATTTCAGTAGCAGATCTAAGCAGATGATATCTTACCACTGATAAGATTTAGCCAAATATATAAGGTGAAAGTGGAAATATTGTGTCCGAAATATATAATGAAAGGGGGAATTTTGTGGCATAGAGGACAAATTATTAATTTAAAGAAAAAAAGCCTCAAGTGGGAGTCGAACCCACGACCTTATGATTTCTAGCCATACACTCTACCATCTGAGCTATTCGAGGACATAGGCATCGACACACACTCGTAAATCCTTCTCTTCCATAATTTAATATTCATATGAGAAATGAATCAAAAATCAAACGTACTTATCACTAGCCGTCGAGATCCATTACCTGTCACTCAACTTCATCGTCATTCGAAAATTTCAGTAGCAGATCTAAGCAGATGATCTCTAACCACTGATAAGATTAAGCCAAATATATAAAGTGAAAGTGGAAATATTGTGTCCGAAATATATAATGAAAAAGCGGGAATTTTGTGGCATAGAGGACAAATTATTAAATTAAAGAAAAAAAAACATCCTCAAGTGGGAGTCGAACTCACGACCTAATGATTTCTAGCCATACACTCTACCATCTGAGCTATTCGAGGACATTAGGAATCGACAAACACTCGTGAACCTTTTCTTCCATAGTTTAATATTCATGTGAGAAATGAATCGAAAATCAAACTGGCCGTCGAGATCCATTACCTGTCACTCAACTTCATCAGTCATTCAAAAAATTTCAGTAGCTGATCTAAGCAGATGATCTCTAACCACTGATAAGATTTAGCCATATGAGGTGAAAGTGGAAAAATTGTGTCCGAAATATATAATGAAAAAGGGGGAATTCTGTGGCATAGAGGACAAATCACTAAATTAAAGAAAAAAAAGCAACCTATGTCCTCGATTAGCTCAGATGGTAGAGCGTATGGCTGGAAATCATAAGGTCGTGGGTTCGACTCCCACTTGAGGATCCTTTTTTTTTCTTTAATTTAATAATTTGTCCTCTATGCCACAAAATTCCCCCCTTTTCATTATATATTTCGGACACAATATTTCCACTTTCATATTCTTCAATATTCAGTAATATTCCCGTAAGTAGATATATTCTCATTCGGATTGTTATCTCTGGAGTGGAAGGACGATTGTCAATTTCGTCATTCAGTCTTCCAGTGCTTCTGGGTGTAGAAGGTAGGGTTTCGTTTTGATCCCTTGATTTTGGATTCTTGTGGGGAGAACATAGTTTCTCATTGTGTTTGCTAGGGCTGGACGAAATATTCAGGAACTCATTGGTCGTGATTTGGAAGAATTTGAGGGCAAAGATTGAAAACGATTGTATTTTTTACCTGAAAATAAATGATGACGAAATAATAGAAGGAAAAATGTGCTTTTTCTGAGATGAGTAGGATCCAAATGAATGTGAATGATACGGGATAAATTGAAATATGAACTTTATAACTTGTCTATCGTATTGGGCTAAATGTTGGATCTGCATCGGAGTCGCCCACAGGAGAATAATGCTATCCCAAAACAACCGTCTGTGGCGTGAAAATAAAGAGCGTCTGCCCAGTTCAATTTTTAGAGCTTGCCCCTTCCTTGAATATAAACACTTTGGAAAAGTCTGCAGTCTACATAAAAAGTTAGAGTTACCACCTCACAATGCTGCAATCAGTCAACCAAACTATCGAAAAACAATTTGTGAATTTTCACACATGTAAAGTTTCTGAATAACTCAATTTCTTGAAAATTAATAAAAACACTTGCAATTCTCGAAAACTCATAAAAGTTATTTCTGGCGAACAAATGGGGGAAATTGATGTAATTCATTCATTCATATATGATATGTTTTCCTCCTCATAAATCTTGAATTTCTGTAAAAACATATGAAAGTCCGGTAAAAAAAATCAAAGAAGTTTACTTACTCACAAAATAAAAGTGCACCAGAACTTCGCACGTGTTTGCACATGAAGACATGACCAAAATGTATTTTTGTACATGGTTGCCAGACTGAGGACGCATCATCATGCTACAGGTGAAAGGAGTATATTCAATGTATATTAGCATTCACGATTTAAAGCGCCCCCCAAACATAAATTGTCTGAACTAAATGTATACTGGAACTTTCAAAGACTGTTTGATAGTATGTCCTTCATTATGTTTTTCTGGTGTACATAACTCTCACATTTGATAATGAATGTTTTCTGTTCTCATATGCCATGGGAGCTCTGGAAGCGGAGTACAATTTGCGAATATATAATTGATGGTTCGCTTCAAAATAATGGAATTATTGTTGAAAAACAATACTGCGTCCGGTATACAGACGTTGTATCATTCAGGACGCAGTAGTGTATGGTCGGAAACCCACGTACGGACGTAATATTGTACGCGGGATAAATATATGAATGTATATTTTATGTTTTTTTTTATATATTACGTATATGTTTTTTATATATTATTGACTGTTTTGATTTTGAGAAATTGACTTGTATAGGCCTGCACCAAAAGATATGTTATGAATTGTGTATTTATGTATATATTTAGTAGTTTCCCATAGTCCTTGACGTGGCGTTGCGTGCTCAAGTATTATAGTATTATTTTGTTGTTTCTTATCCTACCACTTTGTCATTAAGATTTACCATTCTTCAGACAATAAAGTAATTTTGATTTGATTTGATTCATATTGTTTAAAGCGACGAACCGTCATCGGAATTCATGGGCTATAACGTCCAACCGTCTTACTTTTTCACTAAAACAAAACATTTTACGCTTGATTTAGTGCGCATAAAGACAGGTCATAGATCACAGAGTAGTTACACGGAGGAGAAGACTAGACAAGATAAACGAAATTAGAGAGAGATGGAGTCCTATCTCAAGTTAACTGTCAGAATAATGATGCGTTTCCTGAACTTCATGAAGGTTATTTTAAATATACAACTGAAGGGGTTATGGCGAGACCTCCATTTTGAATGATAATAATAATAAATACATTTATTGTCTAAACAGGATAAATCCCAATAACAAGACAGATTAATATTACAAGTTGAGGAAAACAGATACAGATAGCTCTGGATAATTTGTATAAATATAAATACAAGATAGTTCGGAAGTTTCAGTTGGAGAATACATATTCAGATAAATACAGGTAATACAGAGGGATGCAAATGTAGTATTAAGAACAGGTAGTTGATTGTTTTAAATACAGTTTTTGTTTAACTTTGTTTTTGAAAGAACCTATAGGTTCATTAAGAATATCGATTCCAGAACAGATTTCATTAGCAATTTCACTTATTGCATACATCGGTGATTTTAAAAGTATGTTGGTGTTAGGTTTAGGTAGGCGAAAGGTAGGTTTGTATCTACAATTGCTACGACGGACTTGAAAGTTGATTTGTGCCAATAAATCAGGGCAGTCAGTTAGATTATGTATTAATTTGTAGAGGAATAAGCAAGCACAGTATGATCTATGATTTTCTAGTGATAGACATGAAAATCTATTGAGTAGTAAATTGTTGTCGTAACCTTGAGGGGGGTAGGTCCCATCCAGCTTGAAGGACTTCATGAAGAATCTTTGTATTGATTCAAGTTGATCAATGTGACATTTGTATAAGGGGGACCATATCAGGGAGCAGCATTCTAATCTAGATTTCACGAATGCATTATAAAGGGCCATGAAGCAGTCCTTGTTTTGAAAGTCGGAAAGTCAGTCCGGTCATTCTCTTAGCGGCAGAAGATGTTTTGTTGTAATGATTAGAAAAGTTAAGTTTGGGGTCGAATTCGATACCAAGGTCCTTTATTTGTTGGCAGCGCTCTAATGTGATATTGTTGATAGAGTAAGAAAACTCAATTGGCGACTTTTTAAGGAGTATGTTTATTTGCATTTTTTTATATTGAAAGGGAGTTTATTTTCGAACATATTCTTCTGAACAATTTTAAGTCATCTGCGAATAGCAGCAAATTGCTTGAGATGTTGTTCCCAATATCATTGATGAAAATAGAAAATAATAGGGGGGGCTAGGTTGCTACCTTGTGGGGCTCCACTTGAAGCTATGAAATGGTGGGATTCGTGACCTCTAAATTCCACAAATAGTATACGTTTTGTAAGTAAGATTGAAATATGTTAATTAGATTTGTGTTGAAACCATACAGGTTGAGTTTGCTCAAGATTATTTGATGATCTAGCTTGTCAAATGCCTTTGAGAAATCGGTGTAGATGGTGTCCATTTGAGAGTGATTGTCGAGGGCGTTACTCACTGATTGGGTGAAACACATAAGGTTCGTGATGGTAGATCGTTTGCTCATGAAACCGTGTTGCTCGAGAGTAATTATGTTCTTTAAGTTGGGGTATATAATGTGGTGAAGACACATCTCAAAGCCCTTTGCAAAGTTGGAGAGCAGCGTGATTGGTCGGTAATTTTCAACTATATTAATTGCCCAAGATTTGAAAATTGGGCATATTTTGGCGATTTTCCATCTTTCTGGGAAGCATCCCGTTTTCAAGGCAAGATGGACTGAAGTAGTTTGGCTAAGATTGAGGCGCAATCTTTCACAAGAAAGTTTGGGATTGAATCATGTCCGGGTGTGTGTTTGGCTTTCAGTTTCTTCAAACAGTTTAGTACCTCTATTTCAGAGAAGTAGTTAATAGAGATAGTTGGTCGTTGTGGTTGGTACATTGGCTACAAGGTGACATATTTATGGCCCAGAATTGCCTACTTGACAATATCTAAAGATTAAATAAGAAATTCGAAGAAATAAACTAAATTATTCTACATAACACAACTTAAAACTCAAGCATTCAAGACTACAAACGATTTCGAATGCGAATCTTCGATTAAGTATTAATTTTCCATCAATTTTTTCGAACTTACCACTTATGTTGGCAGTATTGTCCTAATTCCAAATGAAACATAATTTAGAACTGGCAACTATGCCTATCTCGAGTTGAAGGTCCGAGGTCAACAAAGCGACAAACCAAATATCAAAGGAAATGGACGGAGCTTCCTATCTGTGTGTATAATCTGTGATATCGTTGTGATTTGATATGGATCGTCCTTTTTTGCGTCACCATTTCCCAAAACAAGATAAAAGTGTTTAATATTGAAGAAATATCTCACATCATATGGTGATATATAAATCATTGAAATAAAAAAAATGTATATCGGATATAGCGTCCTTAGTAATATGGTCCCTTAATGTCGATATTTTCGACTATATATATATATATATATATGTATATATATATATATATATATATATATATATATATATATATATATATATATATATGTATATATATGTATATATATATATATATATATATATATATATATATATATATATATATATATATGTTGAACTACTTTCTCGGCTTTCTTGTCTTTTAGGACCAATACCACAACATGCGAGAGGAACTCTGAAAAGCAGTTCAACATATTACATCCATATAAAATATATATATTTTTTTTTATTTGTGTGTTTTTGTAATCTTTCATATTTATGGTTACATTAATTTGTGATTAGGCCTGATAATAAATGCTTTTTCTCTATAAAATAATCCTTTTTTGAATAAATTTGCCATATCTGGAAAAATTGGATAATTAACAATGAGATTAAAAATTTAAAAAGACAAAAAGTGGAAAGCATGGTAAAACTGAATTGTTTTTAAAATACATAATTATTCTTCCATTGGGGAAATGATTTAAAATTTCTTCTTTTCAGGTACTCTTGAAAAGTGGAGACCTTTGACCGCTAGTCTTGCGGAAACATTGAGAGAGTTGAGATGTGGTAGATCGGAAGTTTACACTCCGCGAATTCTTCTCTCTCGACTCATTGGCAAGATGCCTCAGTTTGGAGGGGGTGATCAACATGATTCTCATGAGCTACTACGGCATCTCTTGGAAGCGGTACGAGAGGAGGACTTGAGAAGATATAGGTCCATTATTTTACAAAAATTGGGTAAGTGCCTTTTTCTAGTCATTTCCTTTTATGTTTTAGGTCTAGATAGGTCATAGCTATAAGGTCTGGTTATATTGAGAAAGAAAGAAGACAGGACTTTGATATCATTTTTCTGTAAACTGTAAGTAAGGAGTTATATTTCCTGATTGATTCCTTTGAAATGTTTGGTGCAGTAGTTTCAGAGAAAAGTGGGAGGTCTATTTTTCCAGATTTTCCAAAATATATTTTTTAATGTGTCATGTCAAATTCGCTCCTGGATTCGTTGCTATAACTATTACATACTTATTTACCCAAGAAAACAATTGCATCAATAAAAAAACAGATATTAACCATTTGAGTGAGATCTACTCTAATTTGTGTCTTAAGATTTCAATCCAAATTGACAACAATGCAATATCAAATAATAGTTCCATCTATTAACATCAGTTGGTACTAATCTAACAGTTGGCACCACTGTAATAATTTCCAACCCGTCAGTTTCACTTTTCACACCACATAGAGTACACACATATATATATATATATATATATATATATATATATATATATATATATATAATTTTAAACAATTTAATGGGTTTTTATTAACTTTAAACTTCGTTTTATTCCTTGATCTACGTTTTTTTTCTTTTGTATCACTATGTTAGATGAATATGTTCAACATCATTGAAACCAACCTCAACAAAGTTGTAAGTAGCATAATTTTTCGCACTTGTATATGTATTACTATTGGTTTTTTCATCTATTGTAGTTTCCCTGATGATGGAAATAAACATTTCCGAAAGCTTGGATAAACCTTAATTGCTGCATACCCCAATAATATCACTAGTTTTGTACCTAACTAGTATATATATATATATTCATAGTCACGCTGCTCTTGCTATAAATCAAAATTCAGTAGAAAAGTTTTACGAAAAATTTGTGGAAATTAGCATAACGGACGAAGAATCATCCGGTGGTGTGTGGAGAAGAAAAAGTGAACCAAGTGGGCACCCCAAAACAACAAAAACCAGTGTTAGTGGCGACCTAACCTTACCCAAGCCCAGGAGGTCGGAGAGAAGGGAGGTTGCCAAGTCGGCGGTGAAAGTGTTCTTTGGTAAAAATGAATGCGTTGTCATGTGTGGTGTGCAAAGCAAACACAAACAATACCTATGCAATTGGGTGTGCCAAATGTTCAAAATGGTCTCACGCAAAATGTATTGGCATGAGTATTACAATCTTGAACAATTTTCAAAAGGAACTGAAGAATACTAAAGGGAAAAGGTGGATTTGCATATCATGTTCTGAAGGAGAGGCGAAATCTACTAGCTCTACTACACCTGATCAACAAAAAGAAATCACTCTGTCAGATGTGATGGACAAGTTAAATATAATGGACAACAAATACTCAGAGATGATGAAAATGTATGAAGCACAGGTATTAATTAACAATGAGCTGAAGCAAGAGATTAATCTATTGAAACAGCAGATGTTGGAGTCTAGAGTCGGAGAAAAACATAATCAGAATCCATTAGATGCTGTGAATGAGATAAATGAAAGAAGGAAAAATAACATAATGATATTCAGCTGCATTGAAACTGAGACGGAGGATGTGAACGAAAGTGATGCTGTCAAGGTGAGAGAAATTATCCAGAGTGTATGTCCAAATATAAATTGCACACAAATAAAAGTACGAAGAGTTGGCAAACCAAATACTGATCGACCAAGACCGATTAGAGCAACGCTATCTTCAGAGACAGAAACAAGAAATGTATTCTTCAAGGCAAAGGAAGTGATAAAAATTCCTGAGTATAAAACTTTGGCTATTGGCTTTGACAAGACAGCTAGGCAAATAGAAGAATATAAAGTCCTGAGAGGAAATGATGCAGAGGATACAAAATGGGGAGGAAAATCTGAGAATCAAATACTTTAAAAATATTCCGAAAATAATTAAAGTGCCACAGAGTCAAAAAAACTAGATAATAACGGGCATCATTTAACAGATGATGTCAGTATGAAATATGCTGACTCAAAGAATGAAAATACACAAAAAATAGACAATGAAAGGAATAAAATTGTAAGGGTAAAAATGGGGAAAAAGGTAAATTTGGAAACAATGGATTACAAACCACAAGTAATATGTCTCTCAGAGCACTGGCTGAAACCGGAGGAAGAATCGTTCACAAAAATAAGTGGATATAAAATGAAGTCCTGCTTCTCAAGGAAACACTCCATTCATGGAGGAGCATGCATCTTCGTATCAGAAGAATATGAGTCGAGCTGTTCAGAAAATTGAAGATAATGAGTGTGGAAGGTGAAATTGAATGTGCTGCTGTCAAGTCAGGAGTTAGTAGTGGACCCAGTTACATCATCATATGCATTTACCGTACAAATCTAGGTAATTTTGATAATTTTATAACAAAAATTGATGAAATATTAGACTATGTTGATAATAAGTTCAAAAATTGCAAAACAATTATATGCGGAGACTTCAATGTGAATCTTCTAGTAAAAAACCCAATGTCCGAAACTTTCTTAGACACTCTATCTAGTCACAATATGCACCAATTGATTTTTAAACCCACCAGAATAACTGAAAGTTCAAGCACACTTTTAGATAATATATTCATTGATTTCAAGGAGTATAAATGCTGTGAAGTTATTGATCTGGCTCTTTCAGATCATTACGGCCAGTTTCTAGAGCTTGAAATACACCAAAGTGAAAAGGAAAATAAGTTTAGGATGAGGAGAGTTTTTCAGAGGCCAGGTTGAGATATTTCTCTGAAGAACTAGAACGCGAAAATTGGGATGAAATAATGAATTGTACAGAGGTAGATAGAGCTTATAATAATTTCATATACACATTTTAACCGCTGATGAACAGAGTGTTTCCTCTAAAAAAATGCAAAAATGTAAACATTTCAAAGTCATGGGTAACAAACGGTATCAGAATATCTTGTGCTAAGAAACATTATTTGCATAAAGAAATGCTGCTAGGGCATGTGACTAAAGATTATTATAAAAAATATTCTAGTATTTTGAGACAAGTTACAAGAAAGGCTAAGCGCAAGGACAGTAAGGATTTTATTGTCAAGGCAGAAAACAAAACTAAAGCAACTTGGTCTTTAGTCAAGAGAATAACAAACAATACCTCCAATAATGAGAAAAAAAACATTCTTCAGAATCTTAGCAAATCGGATCCTCAATCATCGTCACATGATATTTTGAACAGAATAAATGACTTCTATATAAATTCAGCACCAGACATCAAGAGTGGGGAGGTAGATTATGCTAAAATAACTTACTGCAATGACAGTTGTAGGTTTAATTTAACAAATCAAACGGAAATAATGAAAATAATAAATAAACTGAAAAATAAAAATTCAGTGGGAGAAGATGAAATTCCAGTAAAACTTATTAAAGCAACTGCTCATATAATATCAATTCCTTTGGAACACATCATAAATTTATCCTTCTGCACAGGAATATATCCTGAGGCATTGAAAGTTGGATATATTAGATCTATTTACAAGAAAGGTGATAAGGACGATATGACAAACTATAGACCGGTCTCTCTACTAAAAAAAAAAAAAAAAAAGGTTGGAATTCAATGTAAAAAAAATATTTGAAAAAATTAAAAAAAAGGTTATAAAATTGTGTCGGACCTCTCCAAAGCGTTTGACTCTGTGGAACATGATATACTCTGCAACAAACTGGAGCATTATGGAATAAGGGGAGTCCAACTACATTTGATCAAATCTTATCTCACTAATAGGAAACAGCGAACGGCTGAATATAACAATGAAGGTGTTCTGATAAAATCGAATGAAAAATCCGTGCGGAGGGGGGTACCGAAGCTCCATTTTGGGTCCCTTGTTGTACATTCTATATGTTAATGAGCTGCCGAACGTGAGTGGCACAGGAAATGGTTCTTTATGCAGATGATACATCTTTAATATTTCGAGAACAAACAAGAGTGAATGTGAAAGTCAAATTACAGAATCATTAGGAAACTTCGAGACCTGGTTTACAGAAAACAATCTAATGCTAAACATAAACAAAACTAAACTGATTAGTTTCAATAGAACAAGTCATAATCTCTTAGTTAAGTTTAACAATCAAGCAATATCATCAGAATCCAGTGTATCTTTTCTTGGGGTGAGCTTGGATCACAAATTGGACTGGTATGAGCACATAAACAATACAGCAAAAAATATGGCAAAATATAGTTATGCACTGAAGGTCCTCTCAAATAATGTAGATGTCAATACCGCATTAATTGCTTATCACTCATTTGTTCACTCTAGAATGGCATATGGAATAATTTTTTGGGGGAATTCAACACATGTAAGTCGTATATAGGTATTCAGAAAAAGTGTCTAAGAAATGTATTCGGAATGGGACCAAGAGCAAGTTGTAAAGATATGTTTATCCAAAGAGGTATTTTAACAGTAATTAGTTTGTATATATTAGAAGCTGTCATATTTGTAAAAAGAAACCCAGAACTTTTTGAGGAGCATATAATAAGTCATAACTATTCCACAAGAAATAAAAATGACCTTCGTGCAGACAAAACAAAATACAGTTATGTTCAGAAAAATGTTAACTTCTCAATCATAAAAATATGGAATAAAATTCCTATAACATTAAGGAACCTAGATGACAGTCAAATAAAAAAAGGTTGAAAACAATACTTGTACAAAACAAAATACAGTTATGTTCAGAAAAATGTTAACTTCTCAATCAAAAAAATATGGAATAAAATTCCTATAACATTAATGAAAATATACCTATCAATTGAATCTATCTCATCAAATGTGTCAATCGTGAATTTTTATATGTTTTCATCATTTATTATTGTTATTATTATGTACGATATTTTAATCATCTTAATTATCTACTGATTCTAGTCTGCATTGCGAAATTGTGTATATGTAGTCCTTTAGCTTTAAATTTTAATTTGTAAATTTTATCTCCAATTATATGTACCTAAGTGCTAATGTTACAAATGAAATATGTATACAAAAATATTTGTTGACATGTTCTACATCCCTTTATGTGGATTTTTATGGAACTAATAAACTCTATCTATTCTATCTATCTATATATATATATATATATATATATATATATATATATATATATATATATATATATATATATATATATATATATATATATAGTTTGTTCAAGATATAGTTCAAGCGGTGATTAGAACAAATAATTAACAACTTCTAATTTTAATTATCTCCTTGAATTTCAAATGGACTTCAGGAACTTTATTTTAGATACCTAACAGTGTCATATACTCACATGTTTAAAGTTTATTTGTGTGACAATATTATAAATGGTTTAAATGGTCCACTTTTATAAGTCAATGATCTACTACCGATACTATTTCTGATCGAAGGCTCAATATGTCCTAGATATTCGAGATTAATTATTCACATCAAATATATAGGAAATCAAAATCGAATAAAACTTACTTTAACACTGCAAGGAGAGAAAGTTGATTACCTTTTTTTTTAGGTTTTAATACCAAAACAGATCCATCAACAGTGGAGGGGGATAAAAAGAAAATTGTAAAATTCTATGGCCAACAGGCATCTGAAATGAAGTCACCAACGGAACAAGTATTCAGGGGTGTACTTGTGAGTACTCTACAATGCCAAGATTGTGGTCACACTTCTCATCGAGATGAATTCTTTTTGGATTTGAGGTAAAATTGTTTTTGAGCCCAATGGATTTATTACAGAGTTGACGTATTACACTTTTTCAGTTTACCAATAAGTGAAAAGCAACTGCCACCAGTACTAAGAAGGAAAGCAGAAGAAATAGACGATAATAAACCTACCAAGCATCAGATCAAGAAGGAAAAGCGTGCTGAAAGGAAGAAGAACAAAAAACAGAAACACCATAAAAATGTTGATAGCAATGAACTTACATTTACCTATTCCAACAATGAACTTACATTTACCAATTCCAACATCACTAACAAATCAGAAAGTGAATCTGATGCCGATATTGAGGATAATTTAGAGGTTTGTCTACTTGTTTCATCATTTCTTTGGTATTTTCATGTATTATGTACTCTCTGTTTATCTTCTATTCATTGATTCTTATACAGATCTCAATAATTAGATCATATTTTCACAAAAATCACAATATATTTTCACAAAAATCACAAAACCATTTCACAAAAATCACAATATATCAAATTACTAATAGATATGATTGTTAAACTTAGTACAAATACGAACTTTCCATTAAATTAACAACAAACAAATGTTATTTTGAATCCAGATATTCTGAAATGAATATTTTATAACCCATAATTTCTACACACAAATAAGTTTTTTCTTTATTTTCCATTTTCTACTAACAAAGAACAAAAAGTTACAACAAAGGTGGTGTGATTTTTACACCTATTTTCCAAAGTAAACGGATTCACATAGTTATTACAGTAATATTTTTTTTAGAAATTGTATTTCTTTATAAAAATAACTCCTGTCTTCATCTCTAGCATTTGTAAACTTGAAGAAAAAATGAAATAAATATATAATTTCAAAATCTGCTGTTTAATCCACTCTATAAAAAATTCTGCTAAACATTCTAACCTCACATTCACACAAATTGATTATATCCATGACTATAATACTCGTCAGTGTAAAAATGTATGTACTATTCCGATAAAATCAAACTTTGGTCGGAAGTCAATATTTTATCAAGGTATAATGACATACAATTCAATTCCTGATCACTTGAAAAATATGCGTTTTAATAGCCTTTTCAAGACTCATTTGAAAAAATATTGGATCTCACAATAATTTATTCATTTTATTGTGCAAAAACTAATATACAAAATTATAATAAGAGAAATACAACCTATTTTATTGATTTATCCCATATGATAAAATAATTCATACACTTGTTTGAAAATATATGTTATTTATTTTGTATTGTATCCCTAATATAAATAATTGTATTATTTCTTGGGATGAATAAAGTTGTTATTATAAAAAAAAAGTACTAATACAAGTTGAAATTTATTTCAGGATCCGTCTTCAAAGATTCAACGAGAGGAAATTCCCAAAGGCATGGAATCTGGATACAATTCTGATAAAATTGACAACAGTAGTCCAGACTCGAACAATAGAGAAATTTCTCCTGAAATAAGGGTTGACGATAGTGGTGTACCGAGTCCAACCATTGGCATTCTGAGCGTGTCACGTGGAAGTCCGGGAAATAGTCCTGTGTCCAGTGAAACAAATTTAGATACTTATAGTAGTTCTAGTCTTGCTTGTGGAAACAATAGCCCCAATGAAGAGTTAGTATCCCTTTATCAATTACTCATTAAAATAGGATTTTTTTGGAAATAGTTCCTGAAAGTTGGGGTAGGGGAAAAACTTGAGTTTTATCTCTACAGAAATTAATATTTATTGAAGTTCAAAGCTCAAGTTCAATAATCTTCAGTGCTCTGTAATTGATAACACTCTGTATACAAGTCAACTAACACTATTAAATTTAAGGCTTACCCAAGGAAATTTATGGGGAAAAAACTAACCAACTAAACATTTTTCAAGGTTAGGTAACAAATCAAGGGGATACTGTTATGTTACCTAACCTTAAAAAATGTATAGTTATCATTTTTCTTTTTTCCCATAATGGACCTCGCACCGCATCAATGGGAAATTGGCTTTCGGTGAATTTGCTCGCATTTTTTATATATTGCAGAACTCGTGATGCTGATCAAATATCTCCATTGCACCACTGCTCTAAATTCAACACTTTAGATTATATAGGGTGCTAAAGATAACTTTTCCAAAATTTGAAATGGCCATTGTGGAGAGACTTTTTCAAATATATAAACCAAATCGACTATGCATCGATTGTTCATATGGCCGATTTGAATACACTATAGGAGAACAATGATTCCTGCCCGTACAGACGATAATAATAATAATAATAGTTTACTGGTTCTTTAGATTATGTCTAGCGTAAGTCAGTATAGTACAGTATCAGTTATAAAATTTTACATAAGATAAATCAATATTTAAAACATTTTTCACAAATTGTGGTCAATATAATTAATATACTTAATGATTTAACTAAGTGCATGAAAGCATGCAAAAAAGGACTTAATATAATAATAATGATGATTAATTTTTAATTTTTGGTTCTATGACTATTACTTGCATAATACAGAACAAGTCAGGTGTCAGAAACAGTTTTTCCAAGCGAATTTTCGACAATACAAATAAGAGACTTATATTACAAACAGATTACAAATTATACATAAGAATATCTAAAAGCAAGAAAATCAAATAGATTACCATCGGGGGTAGTCCGTTCCTGACTTTGTAGCAAAACAACTGACTCCTGCATGAAAGCTCATCGAAGGAATTCATTTGTTTAGTCAATCACCAAAATTTAAATTATTTTGAATATTCACTTTGAAAGTTATAAAAGAAAAACATTTTTCATTTTGTAACTTTGAGGGCCCGTAACTTGGTAACGAAAGCTTTTAGGAACAAAAGTTATATGGAGTACTGGTGATATTTTGACCCCATCTATACATTCCGAGAGGAAAAGAGGAAGTCAGGGACACCCTGTATATTATCCA
The DNA here is from genome assembly GCA_018342105.1 of Gonioctena quinquepunctata. Taxonomy (NCBI): domain Eukaryota; kingdom Metazoa; phylum Arthropoda; class Insecta; order Coleoptera; family Chrysomelidae; genus Gonioctena; species Gonioctena quinquepunctata. Next base: position 9,261 of record JAFIRS010002757.1, on the reverse strand, counting down.
GACATGCCTTGCCCCTAGTTGGTTCCATGATTAACTTATTAATACAGTATGACTCGAGCAAATCTCTTAATAAAGTCAAGTTTACAGATTCCACAAGAAAATCCACATTAAAATCACCACAAATCAGTACCTTATGCTTGTTAAACTTTTTGATAATTGTTTGTAGTACTTCCTCTAATTTTGTAGCAAAAATATCAAACTTGCTAGATGGTGTTCTATATACAACTATTATGATAACACTTAGTGTTTTGTTTAATTTGCATTCAATACCAGTGCATTCGAAATGTTCTTCTACTGATAATCTCTCTATAAATATGAGATTATTGTATTTAAACGGCCTTTCTAGTATAAATAGCTACCCCTCCGTGATTCATATTTGTTCTACAGTAAGAGTTCGTTAGATTGAAGTCGTCTATATGAATGGCATCGATTTGATCACTATTACGCCAATGCTCACTGTCACATAGTATGTCACATCGTGTGTCTTCAAGAAAAATTTGGGGAATTTTGTTACTTATTCCCTGTACATTTTGATGAGCCATATTGAAGTGTTTTTAGGAATATTTGAATTTTCACATTGGTTGGGAGTCAAGAAAAATTTTCTTGTAGTTTTTATACTTGCTTTACCGTTTATATTATTAATTTCTTCGATACTATAGGTGGGTCTAAAAAATTGATTGTTTTCATTGGTTTGAACAAATATTAGTGCATTGTGCAACTTTACATTCTCTATACATAATAAGTTTGTAACTTTTTTGAATATTTCATTTTTGTTCGAGATAAAACCTATTTTGTTATTTACATCCAAGAGAGAAACAGTGCCCTCAGAAAATGAATTTAATTTCATTGCATATTTACTCAAAGCGATATTTAATTTATGAATACTTATATTTGTTCTACAGGGTGTAACATAAGTACGTTAAAATATTCAAGTGACGTATTCCTGAGACAATATAAACTTGTGTCCGGAAATGCTTCGTTTTGGAGATACAGGGTGTTGAAATTGAATTTTTTTGTTCGCTTTTTAAAAACAACTTTTACAAAAAATAAGTTATATGCACGAAATTTGGTACCCGGGTTTTTTTTGACGTGGGAAATCATAATTTCGTATTAATTTTCATGTAACATCTAGAGGGTGCTGCGTACGCTGTCATTATTTATTTCAAATTGCCCTAACATTTATGACAGTAAACTTTTGGTACTTTTCACGAAAAAATCTTTTTCCCACACCTTTTCCAAGTAAAAAAGGTACACTTCCTCAACAACGCTGGAGGTGATCGTTTTCGAGATATTTACAATTTTCTATATCGATGCATGTTACTTAGCTCCTAGGGCGCTAAGTGAAGTTGCTGAGAACATTACAAAAACTAAGTATGTGGTAGGTCTCGTCAAAATAAACTACTTTTTTCCTATGAAATGTTTATCGAAAAATGATTTGTTTTCAAGATACAGATTGTTGAAATTTTTCAAAACATGGTTGGTTTTTGTTATAAGTTTTTTGCAATTTTAGTTATTTTCATCAAACTTTATACGCAGTATACCCGGACAGACTTCTTCTAAACTGAGCATTATCAAACTGCTTAATCAGTATAGCCAAATTTATTTCAATAATTTTTATCACTCTCCGCTTGCAAATTAAGTTAATTAAACCAAGTAGGCTATGAACGTTCGTTTATAAAAATAAAAGTTCGCTGTCACATTTTTAACTATTCATTGACAAATTCACAGTTCGGAGTTTATAAAGTGATTTTTTGGTACCATGCCCGACTTTACGAATGCTGAAATGGCTGATATGGTTTTTGCATATGGCTTGGCTGACGGAAATTCAACCGAGGCCAGACGCATCTATCAGGAAAGGTATCCCCAACGCGTCACTCCTTGTGCAGCAACATTTGCGAAACTTTTCCGGCGACTTTCCAAATCTGGAAGCTTTGAAAGAAATTCTGCAGTAGGACGTCCACGGACTACGAGAACTGTGGAATTGAGGAGGCGGTTCTCGAAGAAATTAGTGAACATCCAGAGACAAGTACATGAAAAATTAGTCAAACTTCAAATGTGAGTCACATGACCGTTTACAGAATTTTAAAGGAACAGCAATTATATCCTTATCATATTCAGCGTGTCCAGGCACTTACGCTACGTGATTTTCAACCACGTATCGAATTTGCTCAATGGCTTCAAAGAAAAGTCGAACAACATCCCCAAATTTTATCGAAAATCCTCTTCACAGATGAGGCTAATTTTTCAAGAAATGGTATCATGAACTTCCATAACAACCACATCTGGGTGGAAGATAACCCACATGCATAACGCAAACTCATTTCCAAGACAGATTCTCTTTAATGTATGGGTAGGCATAATTGGGGATTATTTAATTGTGCCCTATTTTCTCCCCTTACGTTGAATGGAGATGCTTACAAAAATTTTTTGGAACACGAGCTTCCCCAGCTTATGGAAGATGTTCCCATTGGTCTCCGAAATCACTCTTGGTTTATGCACGATGGAGCCCCTGCTCATTTTAGTCTGATAGCAAGAAATTTCTTAGACGTAGCATATCCCCAACGATGGATAGGAAGAGGAGGCACTCAGCATTGGCCCCCGAGGTCACTGGACCTCAATCCCGTCGATTTTTTCTTCTGGGGACACCTAAAATCACTAGTTTATGCTAGCCCTATTGAAAACGAGAAAATGTTAAGGGATCGCATCATAGCTTGCTGCGAAACGATAAGGAACACTTCCGGCATTTTTCAACGGGTGCGGAATTCTTCGATGAGGAGAGCAGAAGCTTGTATTACTGTTGGGAGTCGCACTTTGAACAGTTGTTGTAATAGTTGTTTGCTCAATTTTATATGTTTAATTGCCTAATAAATAACATAGTACTTCTCCAAATTGTTTTTTTACAAACTCCAAAATGTAGCACCTTCTAATTGAATAATTAAACCTGACATTTTTTTTTAATTTGGATTGATTAAGCAGTTTGATAATGCTCAGTTTGGAAGAAGTCTGTGTTTAAAGTTTGATGAAAATAACTGCAGTTGCAAATAACTTATGACAAAAACCAACCATGTTTTGAAAAATTTCAACAATCTGTATCTTGAAAACAAGGTGTACCTTTTTTACTTGGAAAAGGTGTGGGAATAAGGTTTTTTAATGAAAAGTACCAAAAGTTTACTGTCAAAAATGTTAGGGCAATTTGAAATAAATAATGACAGCGCAGCGCCCTCTAGATGTTACATGAAAATTAATACGAAATTATGATTTCCACGCCAAAAAACCCGGTACCAAAATTTTGTGCAAATAACTTATTTTTTGCAAAAGTTATTTTTAAAAAATGAACAAAAAAATTCAATTTTAACACCCTGTATCTCCGAAACAAAGCATTTTCTTACTTTTCCAACTAAAACCAATTTCAATAGTAAATACCCCCCTTGGTTTAACAGTGATATAATTCGTGAAATAAAACAAAATCATAAAGTTTTCAAAAAACTGAAAAAAACTCAATCAAAACTTGACAAACAGCATTTCAAGGAACTCAGAAAATCTGTCAAATCAAAAATATCTATCGCATATGAAGAATACCGACGAGCAGCAGAAAATTCAATCAAAACGACCCATCCAATCTATGGTCATATATCCAAAACAAAAAGGATCCTCTAGAATTCCAGGCATTATATACCATAACGACAACAATACAGTAATCCATCCAGCATTGTCAATATATTTGCTGAATTTTTCGAAAGTGTTTACACCCCTATCTCGAATACAACAAATAATGTATCTAATCTGTCGACTAATTAACCTACTATTACTATAAAATCCTTTTCGGAAACAGAGGTACTTAATTCCTTGAAAAAACTAAAACCCAAACGAACGTCAAGATCTGATTCGATACCGAGTTTCCTGGTTAAAGACTGTGCACAAATTTTAGCTAAACCTCTTCAGACAATTTTCAACCTTGCCCTGAAATCTGGATGCTTCCCAGATAAGTGAAAACTGCCAAAATATGCCCAATATTCAAATCCGGAGCAATCAACAATGTTGCAAACTACAGACCAATAACACTTCTCTCCAATTTTGCAAAGGGCTTTGAGATATGTCTCTACAATTCACTATTTCCAAACCTAAAAAATATCATCACAAATGACCAACATGGATTCATGAGCAAACGGTTTCACTCAGGCGGCGAGTTCTGCACTTGACAATCATTCTCAATTGGACACAATCTATACCGACTTCTCAAAGGCCTTCGACAAACTAGATCACCAGATACTTCTGAACAAACTAAACTTCCTTGGCTTTGACACACAACTAATTAAAATGTTTCAATCTTACCTCCAAAACCGCACACTCTTTGTTGAATTTAGAGGACACACATCCTATCAATTCATCGCCTCAAGCGGCCCACAAGGGAACAACTTAGCCCCCTCTTATTCTCATTATTTATAAATGATATTGGTAAAATATCTCCAGCAACTTGCTGCTATTTGCAGATGACTTCAAAATATTTCGTAGAATTCAATCACTAAACGACTGTACAATTTTACAGGATGACATTCATGAACTTCTCCATTGGTGCACGAAACAAACTACCACTAAATGTCCAAAAATGCAAATACACTACTTATTCTCTGAGAAATGCAATCATTGACTTTCAATACTCCCTTAGCAACACTCCATTAGAGCACAAAGCACAAAATAAGGACCTCGGTGTTGAATTTGACCCGAAACTCAACTTTTCCCAACACTATAATAACACAACCTCCGCTGCAAAGAGGATGACCGGTATAATATTCCGTACATGTAGAGATTTTCAAAACAAAAAATGCCTCACCACCCTATACAATGCATATGTAAAATCAAGACTGGATTATTGCTCTCTGATATGGTCACCACTCTACAAATGTCATATCGATCAGCTCGAGTCAGTACAGAGGCTCTTTATGAAGTATGTGTCATTCAAGACAGACGGAGTCTACCCTCCACAAGGTTTCAATAACAATATGTTATTGAATACATTTTCATTCCTGTCACTAGAAAACTGTAGAACATACTATGCCTGCTTGTTCATTTACAAACTCGCATAACTTAATAGATCTGCCCGAACTGTTAACACAATTGAACTTTCATGTTCCACGATCAACAGCAGGTACTGAAACTTGCTTCTACTTAAAACCCAAAACAAATATTCTCGTAAATCTCCTCTGCACTCAATGTGCAAAAAAACAAATGAAGTCTGCACAAACATCGATATTTACAACGAATTAATAAGTTCCTTTAAAAACAAAGTAAAACAAATATTGTATAGCAAACAATCACTTCCATATCCCCAATAAACAATTTTGAGCTTATTCTAGCGTTCCCACACATGTAATTTGTACCTTTTAGTTTTAGTTTATATATTTAGCTTAGTTATTTCTAAATGAAACTTGCTTCATCTTTTCAACTGTCTTGTAATTGGGTTCTTCCTGTTTAGACAATAAATGTTTTTTTTTTTTAATTGTCTCAGGAATACGTTACTTGAATATTTTAACGTACTTATGTTACACCCTGTATAGTTGGGCATGTAGGGTACTGAGGTTAAAATAATGTTGGTGTGGGGGCATTATTTGATAACTTTGTTCAATATTCTGAAGGAAGGATATTGAATGATTTCAAAGTTATTTGATCCTGCTTGTATTATGATATGATCATTCATTGTGTACTTATTTGACAGGCTCACCAGATTTTCTATTGTTCCAATAAAGCAAAAGTCTTACTAATCATTTGTATTTCATAGTTGCTTAGTTTGTGATTCAGTATTGATTTCAAATTAAGTTTATGGCTGATCACATAAAATTAGAATTTGTTTTTTCTCTTATTACTAGTTTCTCTACCTATTGTGATCCGTTTCTGTTCCCGGCTGATGTTCAGTTTAGTATTCGCTCCTTTGTTATTGCTATCTCATATTCTTTCAAATGCTGATTTGATCTTGGACTTATCAATCGAACCCTTGTCAGACTCCAATTCCATTATTTCTTGCCACACGATTTGATCGTTGCTATTTGAATCATTTTTCTTCTTCATGTTCTCAATAGTTGAGGCCAGACATTCTTCATATTCAACTCTTCAATGTCTTTCATCAGGTTTTACATGGTCGCATCTTGGGTGCAATCCGTTCCGAGCTTCTGGGTATATCCTTTTATGTCTATTGAAGTCGGTTCATGAGTCACATTTTTTATCAGTCTGTATACGGGCTTTTGTTTCACTACTTTTTCAGCATGCTTTTATTCAGTTGGTTTATCTGGTATTAAAGATCCTCCACTAATTTTTTGTACTGGTGTAGGAACTGTTTAATTCTGTTTCCATTTTTATGGCTTCTTGGGTAAATTTCTATTTTCTTTCTTCAATTTCTGAATATATTTGCTCTCAGTTGCTTTCGCTTTAAGTTCGTATATTGTGTTTTCCAATAAACTTGTGTCTTCTTTCACTTTGTATCTGTTTCTACACTACAACAGTTTACCTTGTTTTCTGTCAGAAGATAATATTATTTGTCCTTTGCCAAAACAACTCTTATGGAACACATTATGACACGCTAGTCAAACTAATAATAAAATATTTTACAACATTTAAAGATAACGCTACCATTGGGTCACTTGGTTGCTTGCTCGGTGGTTAAAATACTTATGTATACAGGGCGAGTCCAAAAATAGCAAGATTTTCAGTGATTTCCAAAAAATTGAGTGGTGGAATTTCATTCATTATCAGATATTTTGTAGGATACCAATATCAATTGTGATTGATGATATTAGCATCTCCTGAATTAAACTGACAAATCTATTATGTATTTCTCATGAAACTGCACCAGTCCTGCTTATTGATAGATCCAAATGCCTGAAATTCCGGAAAAGTCGGTTACAAACTTGACCGTTCACGGTGAAAGTTCACTCTGCAGATACATAAAATATACAGGGTGGATCAAAAACGAATGTCCTTTACTGATAATTTCCTTGAAGTAGTTATGATTGATATTGATTGAAGCATATTCAGAAATACATTCTGTTCGACACACATCTGCCGAAATATTTTTAACAATATTATTAGTAAATAAAACTTTATCTACTATAGTAGAACAACTCGATGATAGTAGAAGAATCTCAGAATTATTGCAAATAATTAAAACAGAAACATTGATTTACAAACAAAATAGGAAACAAATAGGCTCATATCCCATTAAAAGGACTACCTATATGGAATGTATAGGTTGCTAATGCAGAACAACAGGAAGTCCAGAATTATTCAAGTTTCACTGTTCAGATGACATCATGTTGGATTGGGATCACCCGACAACTGTCAATTGATCTTGAATGATGATGTATTATATTACCTACTTCAATATCAAAACTGTGGAATTCTTTGAACAAAAAAAAATATATAAACAGGGTACCAATGAACTAAAACGAATGATGATTTGAACAACTTACAGAAAAGGATGATAGTGTCAGAACACCTGATTAACTTGTCCCTCTCTATGTTCAGCATCCTCTATATGGATGAGAAGGGCATTTGATGGATACCTTATTCATGACGTGACAGTACCAGATAACACTGGCCACATGGGCACAACATCCAAGAGTCCTGGCTCCAGTTTTACAAGTGCAATAATATCCAAACATAACATAGTCAACACTATTGATTTTTTCAATATCCCTACATTTGGTTTTAATGCTATGAATAATTGATATTTGGTGGCATTACGAATCTTGAATGAACTCTCATTCGAAAAATCCAGCCATTCGTATTTGCATCCATTTGAAATTCATTTTCATCATGTTGATATACAGTATCTTGTATATACATGCGCCAATCTACCGTAAGTATATGCCAACAGTTATATCTCCAAATAATTGTAAATTTTATCTTTGGAATTCATCAAAAAGATCCTGTCTGAGTAATGTCCACTGACCACGCCTCATATTTAGATTTTCTGCTTCAATTATGGATTGAACCACGTGACTCTATTAGCCTTTTCCCCAACATCAAATTGACTAATCCTAGGTTGGCATCTTCAGTTGCATAACGGATGGGGACTTTTTTTATTATCGACCTGCTATTTGTAGGAAACATTTTTATTTTTTAATATGATGTGTATCAATTTTGGAAAAAAAATTTGAACATTGTCTTCAAATGACCATTCTTGCCCAACCATCCATTTAGTTTTTTAAAGATTCTGACTTGTTGGTTTCGGGAGTAGTTGTCTTTGTCCTCGAGGTAGAACGAAGGCATTTCACAATGAATGCCATATTCTGAGGAAAAGGAAGAGCATCCCGGGAGCCCCTATCTACAAAAAAAATATCACCAGGATGAAACCATCTTCTCATTTTGGGTTTGGGATCTATACTCAACATTCTGCAGTAGCACCATTATTTCAAATCTGGAAATGTGGGCCTTGAATCCAAAATGTAACCATCGTACCCCCAAATTAGGATGGTTTGATTAAATGTCTCCGCTTGTGTTGAGAATATGATTTTAATATGGAAGTTGCAACTTTTTTCATGTACAAATAAAACCCAAAACATTACTTTTGGTTATTTTTGGAGTACAATTGATTCAAAAACACTAACATGTTGTTCTATAAACCTTGCAGGCAAACCTATATTTCGGGTACAAAACAAGTCATAAAGATTCTGGACTTTGTTGCCTCGTTTGAATAATTGAAATGATGGTTAAAAAAAATTTATCAGAAATACCTGCCGAGTTTTCATAAGAATGCCAAAAATCTTTTAAAAAATGACTCTCACCTTTATCTTGTCTTGGTACAGGGCCATATTTTTTGTATTGAATATAAGCCAAAAAACAATCAATCTGATATTGAATTTTCAATAAGATATGATTTCAATGAGAACTCAACATATGCAATGATTGAAAATGACAATTCAGTATTTTTAACAAATGGATATGGTTGAATGCAACCAAACCAGAGCCATTCTTACAAACAAAGGAGCAGTCCATCTCCCTCCAAGTGTGGGTACTTTTCAAATGAACTTAATTACTACATTTTATGGCATAGGCTTACAAATGGAAAGTGTGAGTCCATATTTTTCAATAAAGAAAGAATTTATATGAGATTATATTCCAAAGATTACAGATGTATTTTTACCATAAAAGTCAAAAATCAATCAATTTCAACCCCAAATTAGGGTGAATTGAAAGTGGGTTTTGTGAATTGGTAGTTTTTTTAGCAGGGGGGTTCAGGGTTTATTCTAAAAACCCCAAACATATATC